>JARHVA010001956.1:2747500-2929408 GCA_037957365.1 Torreya grandis
TAGAAATATAAATGATTCAAATTGAAATACATAAGTAATAACAAGTAATGAAATAAATAAACACTCAGAAAAGTATCAAGCTAGTTGATATAGTTGGCAATTTTTTTGATAAAACAAAACTATATTGAGATGGCTGATGCAGTTGGTAGGAGACATAAAATTGTATCAGGTTGGTCGATGTAGTTAGGAAACTAAATACTATATCAAAATATATAATACATTTTTTTGAAAATAGGGAACTATATCGAGTTAGATGATATAATTTCTATGACTAAGAAAACTATAGTAGGTTGTCTGATATAGTTGAACTAAAAGATATATGATGGTTTTTAATATTCTACTAGGAGAATGTATTACAATAGGGGGAAAGAGCAAGGTGGATTTCTATAATGAGGAGATGAATAATCACCCTCCATTATAAGTGTTTCATGCTTTCTTCCTTCTTAGTTGGTCCCCTTTCTTTCTTTGGTGATTATATGGTTGAATGTACATTGATAGTATAGGATTCATGGTTATCAATGCTTTCTTCTATGTATTTTGGTTAACTTTAGTGTTATTTTATATGTGTCCTTGTGTTTTTTTATTTCCCTGTATGAAGTTTTGGTAATTAGTGTCACCTTAGTCTTAGCATGTATGCCCCTTATGTCCTCTTATCATACCCTTGATCCATTGATACGTGTTGGAGATTGGGGACAAGTGCAATTAATGGTGGTGGACTATGGAGGGAGATGATCGAAGTAAACATGACTATTTTAGACTTAAAATTCCCATCGAAACATCTTTTCAAAAAATTCCCTACTGACCAACTTTTAGCCCATTTTGAGAGATTTGAATGTGAGAGAAACCTCATTTCCTTGTCTCACCCATCTCAAGTTAGAGAAAATACTCCCTTGATGTATTAAAGGACTCAGCCATATCTGTATGGGAGTTGACAAATCATCTCTAGCCCTCATGGTTTTCACGCAACATGCAATCAAAGTTTACTCAATTTGCACACTCAGAGATGAAGAAATTCTCTTAAGGGATTTGTTTGATCAATTACAACCTTCACTCTCAAAGACCAACTAAGACTAAAAAATAGATGTTAAAATTTTTAAATTCCCATCTAGATATGTATGCATAGATAGTTTGTTGATTGGGGTAATGATTCATAATATACAGCCTCTGTTGACAAAATTTTATCCCATTATGAGAGATTTAGATGTGAGAGAAACCTCGTTATCGCATCTTGCCCATATTGAGTTAGAGAAAATATTTTTTAAATTTATTGAAAGACTCATATATTCATGTGTGGGAGTTTATGGCTCATCTCTAGCCCTCATGCTTCTCCTACAATGTGTGACTAAAGTTTGCTTAGTTTGCACACTCAAGGACAAGAACATTCTCTTAAGGGATGCATCCAATCAACTATAACCTTTACTCCTAGGGATGATCAAGACTAAATGGATGTTCTATCCTTAAAACACCTATCTAAATGTGTTTGCATAAATGGTTCATTGATTAGGCTAATGTGTCACAATATACGGCCCCCATTCATCAACTTTTACCCTATTCTATGAGATTTGGCTATGAGAGAAACCTCATTACTATGTCTCACCCTTCTCAAGTTTTAAACAATCCTCCCAAGATTTATCATAAGACTCATTTGTACACATGTGGGATATGATGGATCATCCTTAAACCTCAGGATTCTCTTTCAATGCATGACCTAAAGTTGAAGGAGGATCTTAACAAAAATTAGGCAATGTAATCTTGGTAAAGCTTTGAGATCCATGATATGCATGGAATTCATTAAGAGGGAGATATTGAAAACCTTCACAAAGCATAAAATGAAAAAAATGTCATCAGTGGAGGGACTAATGAAGGGTTTGTAGTCTAAAATAGAAGTTTGTGTAATGTTTGAAGGAGTAATGTTGGGTGTAATGATGGAGTAATGTTTGTAATAGGTCTAAGAAGATGTGTGAAGGTCGTTAAATGTCCATTTAGTGTATAAAGATAATAGAGACAAATAAATGAGAAGTATAACTACAATGTAATGTGAGAATGGCAAAAAAAAAGAAATTTCTTGTATATTTTAGCATATAAATGGTTAAAATTACATGAGAAAGGAGTTGGAGTGTTGTACGAGGGTGTTGATTTAGCATTATTGAGAATGTTTATGCCAAAAAAATAATTTAATAATGTCCATGAGATTTTATAAGATAATATAGAGTTCATACTTTCATGTGTTGTGTGTAGTTTACAGGTTGAAGCCTTTTTGGAATGTTTACAGCCTAGGCAGGGTAATATAGGTCTGGTATAGTATTGGAATATTGGTATTTTGAAGACATTTGTTATTGGTCAAGATTATTAGCTTATGTAAATAGGGTTAATGGGTTATTACAAACCTTTTTTAAAATAACGAGTGTTTAAAATGATTCCAACTTCAAATAAGACCTTTTTAGATGTTTTCGGCTTGTAGGCTGCCATGAAACCCTAGGCCATTCTAAAAGCCTTGTATCTTGAAATTTATCCATTCAAATTCTCTCAAATTTAGAGGTGAGATCAGAGATGATATAGGAAAACTATTGGATAATGTTATAAGTGATTTGGAGTTTTGAGAAGTGAGTAATAGGAGTTGTAGGACTATTTATCTTTAAAAACCCTATTGTTCTTATCAAAAGAAAATTATCAAGTAAGATTTGAGTAGTTTTGGAGACCTAGAAAAGAAGGATAAATTTTAAAACATGAAAGGTAAGGTGCATAGGTATGAATTGTATCCTAATAAGGGATAGATAATGTTTTCAAGAGGAGGATGGTGTCAAGAAGTCTCAAAACCTATTTGTATTAGCACAAAACTTTACAAATGTGCCTTAGATGGATGTTTGGTGTTTAATAAAGGCTTGGAATATTTTTTAGGAGTTGAATAAAGGGTAAAATACCTTAAATATGTCTCAAAGGTGAGTGAAGTGTTTTCAAAAACAAACTATCTAATTTTCTAACCTCTCGGCCTTGCATAAGCCTATCTAAGGTCAACCTAGGGTTTCCAAATTATAACCAGAATATATTTTGTTATAACCCTTTAAAATTATTAAAATCTTGGAATATAGTGTAACTTATAAAGTTATTGAAGATTAATTAGGTTTTAAACTATTAAAATTCCTTATTGAATGGTTTTCCAAACTGCATCATTATACTAGACCTAACCTAAAGAAACCTAATTAGCAAAAGAGTGAGTTGAGTTAGATAGGTTGCATGGAGAGTTGGATCATAAAAATTATAATGTATTTGAATAAGGATAATGGGTACTTAAAAATGTATTTTTCTGATCATAAACTTTGTTATTTTTTTGTACCTACTAGGTTTACATGTTTTGAAGGTTACTAGAGAAGGAGGCTTGAAGAAGGAAGGTGTAGTTGAGTTGGGAGTTTGGACTTTAGGATTGTGTTGTTGGATTATATGTATGTAAGAGATACAAAGATAATTTATATGCCCCTATATGAACTATAAGGATGTCTATAGTCATTAAACCATGAATGAGATCTTTAGGCTTTAAAACTATGACAAAAAATAAGCAAGCTTAGAGGAAGACTAGAGAGTATAGTTATGAGAGTAGATTATGAGATTATGAGATGGAGATAAGAAGGAGATAATGTAGAGGAAGGTAAATACTGATATATCTTGAAAGAGAGAGTGAGAATTATACGCATTATATACATAAAAGGAAGCTATTGAGTTCATTGTGTGTGAGAGGATGATATTTTCATTGAAGAGGATGAGATTGATAGAAGGGATGATAGGTTTCATGATCAATAAGGAGTCATATAATTAGAGACCTAGATAAAAGTGAATCAAGACTAACAGTAGGCCTAGAGGAACTTGAGAGTCCAGAGTTGAGCATAAGAAGAGAGAATGCAAATGGATAGAAGGGTGATATGTCTTGTAGATAGAGAAGAGGACTATGTGGGAAGGAATTTTATGAACCTATTAAACTTTATAATGAGAAAGGTTGTTCAAAGGAGAAGTAAAGGACCTGTTATCCATGCAAAGTATCATACCAAGTAGAGAGGAGATTCAAATCAGAGATCAGAGCTAGGTGAATATCTAATATAAGTGTATGTTCCATTTACATTACGTATTTGTTTTTCATTTACATCATAAGACCTTAAACATAATCAATTAAATGTTAAGTAATGCATTAGAATACATTGATATGAATTTCAAGACCACAAGACCATAAATGTGACTTTCTAATAGTCATGCACCTTTAATAGGTGATGAATTTTTCTAAGAACATCAAAGACTCATTATAAATTTGAATTCAATTTTGGAGGGAAAATGTAACCCCCATAATTGAGTGATTACAAACAACTTGAAGCCATGATAGGCAATTTATTACCAAAAACACACTATATACACCCTAATGCATGATGGTCCTGTATCATTAGACCTCCTAACAACTATGATCAAGTAAAAATTATAATATTTACATCCATGAAATTGATCATAAGTCCACTTACATCACAATTACAAATTGATATGTAATTAAACGTAAATAAAACAATTAAATAGTAAATATCACATGTAAATATAAAATATACATAATGAGAAGCACCTAACTTAGAGAATAATGTGGATTTTTTAGCCTCAGTTGAAGTAATAATGATCATTAACTAATTATATGTGTAAACATTAAATGACCAAAATAGAAAATATGCATAGGTAAATGAATCCTATTGTCTAATAGTATATATGTGTATATTCAAAGTTATATGTCATAATTTAACATAAATATTAGGTTATATATCAACAAAAAAATTAGACCATAACATATACATAGATAAAATGTGATATATAGGCATATAATGTGGGTCATATCAGCATAAAAAATTTATTGTGCCTACAACTAGACCCCTAGCACAATAACTATCTCTCCTACTCCTCATTGCCTCCAATAAATTGCATTTGTTGGCATAGATGTAGATTCAGGGGTGTTGGATGCCTCAATATGATGGTAAATTCAAATTAAACAAACTATAATTAAAATTAAACCTATGTATCAAATATAAATGGTGAATTTGATAACTCCTGCATAATAGGCTAACATATCATTGGAGGAATTGGTGAAGCTAGTACATCTAACACAGTGTTTGGCATACAAGCGTCATGCACTACTAAATCATCTATAGGTGGTGTATGCTCTGGCATACTAGTCTCATGAGCCACTGAAGCATCTACATATGACATATGCTCTGGCATGATAGTCTTTATAAATGTACTTTATGTATGTCACACCTAAACAAGAGGTCCCGTATACTTCCTCTCACATGATGTGCAACAATACACAATAATTTTAACATGAGTAGGAGGAGGGACACTAAAAAATATACCAACATTACCAAAACTATACCAACACCACCAAAACCAATAACACCACTACCACTACCACGAATACCACTACCACCAACACCACTACTGCCACTACCACTAGCACCACCTAGAGGATGAATATAAGTCTTCAATGTATGCAGATCGTGCTTAATCATAACTTTTTTTAGACTCATAACCACACCAAGGATGTCCATCTATACATTAAGATGAAATTTTTTAATAATAGATGCATGTGATATTATCCTTCTATTTCTTTGAGCTTGGTTATGATATTTTTGGTCTTTCCTATCACTAGGTCTATCAAATGAAGACCCTTCTCCCCTACCTTGGGAGGCCTTCATGTAAAAATAGTTTGAAATTTATTGCACCACAAACTCACAATATAATTTTCTCAAAAAGTATAATGTAACGTCATTATTCTTACATAGAGGCTCATCAAACACCATCCACCACTTATCCCAAAAGTTATTTTTTATCTCCTCATGAACACACAAATCAATACTAATATGTTTGTAATTCATCGGAGGAGGTTGGTTGGTTCTAGGCTTAGAAAACAAAGTGCACACAAATAATTTTGTTATTTTTTTCTTAACATATTTATATGACAATTTTTCATAATAAAATTGTTTCTTGACCTCTCTTTGATGAAACATTGCATCAATTTATGAAATTACATTTCTCAGTTCATTAAAAACAATCTCTAGTGTATTGGCAAGTGAAATGTGTTCACTATTAGCTGAAGAGTGATGCAAAACATTGATGATTATTTATATTTATTGATGTTTTGAATTTTAATATTCATAAAATTGAACTTATTCTTGTACAAAAACAAACTATTTAGGGTTTTGTCTAACATTTTCTTCACGCAATGGATCCATCATTCAATTGTGTATCTAGATTTAAATAGAAATCAAGTTTTTAGACAATGCAAGAAAATCTAATGTAAACCTAAACTCAAAAACTTACTTTCATAAATAAACATAAATGTAAATGTAAAAATTAAAATTTAAAAATAAACATACCTAAGGTAGCAACCCAAATGTTGAATCCAATTGGTAGAATCCAAATCCAAAGCATGCACATGGATCTATAAGAGAAATACAAAGGGAAAAAAATGCTAAAAATGGCCACAAGTTTGAGTTGAAAATATAAAATTAAATTAAAAAACATAAGGGTGTACGCCCTTTGTGTTTTACAAAGGAATTGTGTCATTGGGGCTAGAGCACAAGCCTAAGCCTCGATAATTTAACAAAAAGGGTGTACACCCTTTGTAAAAAAATTCAAAACTAGGAGAATGTTATAATTTTTTTCCTTCAAATTTGTGCATCAACCTAGACATCACTACGGCCATAATGAGCCCCATAACCATCTCCATTGGCCAAAACCAACCTAACACACCATCAAGATTTGAACCTAGGTGGAGATGGACATAATTAAACCACTTTAACCAACTCACTCACATCTCATTGGGTACAAGATTAATTATTATTAGTTGAGCCTATAAATAATTTAAAAATCCTAAAGAATTTAACTACTAACTTCTCTTAATTGAATTTACTTAAATGTTGTGTATTATTATATAAAGTCAAAACCATAGTTAAAGCTCAAATTAGTATCCAAAATATGTTCACCAACATATGGTGATTTGTGTGTATGTTTTTTTAATAAATTTATAATATAATGACATGATTGGTTCAAGTCTAATTGTTGATATTGATATATTTTTTAAATCTCTATTGCTTTCCACTTCTTTATTTAAAATATCAATCTTTCAAAGTCAAAGACTTCGGTGTCTTTAATACAAATACAATGTTTGGTTTTTTATGAGTGTTTAATTAGAAATAACTTAATCACCCTTTTTTTATTATGTCAATATCATGTTTATTAAATTACTTGTTAAAAAAATGACAAATTTATTTAATATATCAATCTTGTAAATCCCATTTCTTTGAGATGGTTCTATACAATCTTTTGATAATTTGATAATCCCTTATTTTTTTTAATATTAGAATGTTTCAGTAGAATTTTATTAAAAATTAATAAAATAATAGAAGGTTAAATAGTATAGTGGTTAATTGGTATACACGTCCTAGAATCTATGCTAAAGGAGAGGTTTTGACTTAGAATACAACACATGAAAACAAAAAATAACAAAATCACCTCACAAAGCCCAAAGTGATTTTGATATACCCTTTCCCAAAGACAAAACATCATTTTTTGCATTTTTCCTTTGTGACCTCTATCTAGACATCTAGATGATGACTAGTAATAACCATCTATAGTGAAGGATCAAATGAGGCTTGATCCTTATTAGACTTAGAAGATTCAGATTCATGAGATCATTTGATTCCTACACTTGTAATTGTGTCTAAAAATGTCTCATTGTGAGAGGGGTCTTCCATAGGTGTTTCTACCTTAGCCTATGATCCATCATTATTTTTTTTTCCATCTTCATAATTTACCTCAACCTCAAATGTATCCATATTGATTAAGGCTTTTGATTCTTCATCCTTTTAAGGTGGAGGTTCATACGGTTGTCAACCTTTGGATTTAAGGGGTTTTTCCATTTTTTTTCCTATTCACTTGGAGGCATGCTCCCTAGAGATGCCTAATTTGATGGTAGAACCAATATCTAAAATCCATGTTTTCATAATCTAAGGTTTGAATCCAACTTAAATTATCATGTTTCAACTATAATCTATCTAGGAGACCTTTGCTGAGGTCCATATCCACCAAAATAGGAGCAAAAATGAAAAGTCCTTGTTTGGACCTCTCACAATCTATCTTGATGAAACTTCCCAGGACATTTCTAGTAGCCTCACACACTGAAGGGCACCAAAAAGGAGGAAAATTTGGGAGCTGAACCCAAACTGACATTTTGGACACCAGTAAAGTGGTCAGATCAAAATCTAAAAATCAAGGGGTAATGAATAGCTCAACTCTAACCCAAAACCAAGGCCTCTCATAAAAAATTCACTGATAATCTTTAAGTGAGGAGAAATAAACTATAAAAAACTGATTTAATGTTCTTCCTTCTTAAAATTTTACATATCTTGTTATAAATGCCTTCAACCTAAGGTATAAAATATGGTGGGGCCTTTCACAAGTAATGAAATTATCTTTTTATAAGAACCTAATTATATAATCTACATTCATTTTTATCATCCCAATGATAGATCACATAGTGAGAAATATCAGACAAAAATATCTAGACATAATTTTCTTTATAACGTCTCATCTCTATCTTATAGACCATGAAAATGTTAGATCTCAAATATTATTTTGTCAAATATCAAATAAAATGTGTTTGTAATTTAATTGACACATAAATATTACTATTATTATGTTGAGAAGCATTCTACAATAACATCCAAGGTAGTGGGGAGTTACAATGAGTTATAATGTCTATGAGTGTGCTCACTTATAGTTTTGATCTTAAATTTAACATCCATTTAACTATCCATTACAAGTTTTTTATTTTTAATTAAAGAAGTCAATCAAAAAATCATAATATTTTAGTCATATGGTAGAGTTTGGAGCCATTGTTTTTCAAAATATATATTTTATGAGATTGACACATTGGTATAGTTAGATTGACATGATTTGTTATCAGTCAGTGATAAATTTACAAAGAAAGTCATGAAATTGTTAATAATTATGGTATTGAATAATTCAAAATAATAACTTTAAGATTGACATACCTTGACATTTTTCATATAAATATCTTTAAGATATATATACTAATAGAAGTATATAATGTGAGAGTGGAAGACGTGAAAATAAATTTTAACATCCTTTAGAACAAAATTAGTCAGTACTATCTCCGTCAAAAGTAGTACAATGAACTAAAAAATATTATGTTGTCAAATTTTAGTGTTATTTAACTAACAAATAAAATGAAAAGCAATTTTATGACACATGAATATTATTATTATACATGTTATGTATTTTTTTAGTGAGTTATGAAAAAATATGATGACTTTAGGACAATTAAATCTGCACTAATTGTTAATGTGTATCTATTTAGGTAGAAGATAGTTCTGACAATTGATGATAATGAATTTTAACATCATTTAGATTAAATTGGTTGTAAGATCTAAAAAATGCATGGAAAATATAATTTCTTTTTGATTCCTCTCTACAATTGTTAAGTTTTAGTAAGATGATATATTATCATATTAAAAATCAATGATTTTATTTTCTATCTCATGTACTTGATGCACACAATCCTTTTATTTTGAGATATATTCTTGAAAGGTTTAGCACATATCTCAAAAAGGGCATATATTTCACTTATATTTATCTTCAGACTCTGGGGTTGAACACATTTTTGTATTATTATTCTTCTTGATGTAAATAAAATTACAAGTTTATTTTTTCAAGATGTACACAATGTATGACACTTGTTCCCATCACATAATATATTTAGGACATTTCCTAACCCTACTATTTTTAGATTACATCATATTTATTTAGATTTAATTTTTTGTCACTAAAATTTGTACCTAAATATTCATGTAAGATTTAACATATGTCCCTATAATTAGACAATTATATTATAAGGGCAATCTTATTTGGAACAAATTTAGATATGCAAAGAACTCAGATTAGGGCTTCCTAACATTTACTAAAAAAAATAGTTGTGTCATTTCCAATTTTTCTTTTCCATATTTCAATATATTATTATCATGATCATTTATTTACTTATATTTATTCTTACATGTTTAATAGGAGCATCCACACATATCTTAAGATGTTATAGAATCATAAATGGGTCACTACCAAACCACCAACTAAACTAGGTGTATCACAGTTTTTCCTTTCTATTTTTCAACAAATTATTGATTGATTGATAACTTATCCACATGCACATATTTTTTAGGTCTACATGAGCATTGGATTTTTTGCAGGAGGATGAAAGTTTTTACAAGTGCTTTAAGAGCATAGAAGTTTCCATAGTCTCCCTTTATTTTTATTTCACTTTGATATGTATACGTGCACACACCAAAGTGGAGTGTTATGTAGACATCTAATTTTGGCATGGATGTATTTATTAGTCATAAAATGACATTATTCTATTATTAGCATAACTTAATAATTATACCATTAGGAATTAAGTTTACATAATTAATAAGGATTTTTTTTTTCTTATTTTAGTAAATAATGTATTTAGAAATACAACTTAATCAATGTTGCCCAACCACATATCTAAATACACTAAAGTCTAATTGGAACAACAAAGTGGATTTTAGGCCAACACACCAAAGTGGACTCTTGAAACCAATTACAACCACTTAAATTTAAGCACCCACATATATATTTGGAAATGGGCAATGAGAAGTATTGTGTAAGTCATTTATGAGATTTAATATGAAAGAGAGTTTCATTAATCTATCAAATTTTCTTTACATAATAGTACATGTGGATTTTTATAGAAGCATGATATTGGAGTGTAGATGCATTGAAACAACTTGTGTGATGTTACCAATATCACTTCTAAGATATATATGATGCTCATGTGTTTATTATCATTGGTTCATATTAGGCTCATATTGACACTTTTTCTCTATGCTCTTGGATATTTCCAATATTTTTCCTTGTCATTTATTTTCTAATCTCTCCTATTTCTTTGAGTTTTTGAAACTTTCTCTAGAAAATGTACACTATATAGTTATGGCACCGAAAAAATGTAAAATATATGATTTTAGAGTGATCCCTTATGATCCTTATTTTGGGTCTTATGTGTTATGGGTTCCGTATTTTCAATGATTCCAACCCTTATATGCTAGCTGGCATGCCACTAAAACTTTAATTTAAAATCAAGAAGTTCATGAATACATAAGTACATTAATACATTAAAACCATAATCAATTTATCAAAATAATCAATTAAATATATTTTTACCAACAATAAAATTGATTATATTAAATAATATTATTTATAAAATTAAATCTAATTTTATTATTTTAAATTTGATTAAAATTGTTTACCATGTTTAAGAATAAATGTGATATTTGACATAAATTAATTTATCTCTATGACATATAACTCCAATTAAATGTGTAAACCTTAGCTTACAACCTTGACCCTTATTTTTGATCTACTAATGCCATTTTAAGTGATCTATTTTAAATTATTTCCATTTTATATAAAATGTTTCAATTTGAAAATTTGACATAGTCTGGATAAGCATATTCTAGGTCTAACTTCATTTCATGTTTATTTTTACATTTCCTAATTGTGTATAATTAGGCCAAAGGCATTAAATTGAGAAGTTGATTCCACATATTTATCTCGACATCTTTGGGATGCCAATTCCAAAAAGATAGTTGACATTTATTAATTCAATCAATAGTAGTAATAGATCTATAGTGGATCATGGACTATGGATAACATATTGTGAACATCCACATCACCCTTTTTGTCTACGTTTGTTTACATTAGTCATCTGGGTGCTTGAGCTACCACATCATGTGCATTGGCTATCATTTCAAGACTAATATAGGTCCCCAACCATATTCGAGACTTATTTTTGGTTTGTTAAATTTTGAAGACCCATTTTCCATGATTGGGTCTATGCACATCCTCACATATTCACCACCATCATGGGCTTATTATTTCTTGAGTAGAGTATTGAGATTCCACTTGTTGCTTACCATTCGAATGTGTCTAAATCTCATCCCTACCTAATTGGAATCCAACCAATAAAGTATTTCACATGTGTAATAAATATTGTTATAAATGGATGAGGGAATAATGGGGTTGATGGTGAGCCTTATAGATGGCTTTGTTGCCTAATGGCACCCAAAAAAAACTATTATGTGATTGACACTTCCCTAATTTCTATATATTTTACTAATAGTTACCCTAAAGGTGCGAATTACACATGAAGGGATGTAAGTTTTTATTTTTGATAAATTGGGGTTTTATAAAGTGAAAGAGCACAAATTGACAATTGTACATCACTCAAAATCTATAACCAATGACATCATCTATTTTTTTTACATGAAATGTTAAGTAAGAATAATCTAATATTTAAGGTAAAGGTAATAGCGACAAATGAACAATGTGTTACTTCATTCAACATGGAAATGAGTTGTGATAGGAGGAGACATTCCATTTAATGGTGAGCTTAATCAATAACAAAGTGATGAGAAAGGGCAAGGTCATACTGAACATGAAAGTGATGGAAGTTTTAAATATGAGCTAGGTAGTGATGGTGAGAGGTAATGACAGGGTTTTTTGGAGATGGGCTTGAAAAATCTTGGGTAGATACACATGCAAAGTTAAATGATATATCACATCCATCAATGCAATTTGTAGCTTCCACTAAACTATTTTAGTTACCCAATACATCATTGAAATAAGTGTCATCACAATGAAAATAGGTGTCAAATATCCAACAACTCCTCTAAAAATATAAAAAATGTAACATGTGTCAATTTAGAAGAGTCTAAAACTAATGAGATTATTTATTTATTTATTTTTCTATCTAAAACCAAATTAGATGTATCTAAAATGAATTAGATGTAAAATGGAAAGGCTTCCTCAATGAAATATGCCTTATATATAATCTAATCAATTGATACAAGATGCCATATGCAAATAGGTGTGATCTAAGATTTTTCCATTTTCATTCTCAATCTCAACACAATGCATATCTATTTATAACCTTTTATGCAATTATCACTTGGTTGTGGACATTTGTTTCTTTTGGATTTGTTGTAATTTTTGTGGACTTGGGCATAGTTGTTATTATCTAAGGATTATAGTCTAATTTGACTCTTGGCTAAAATTTTCTTAGGGTATGCATTTATACCTCATGCCTTTTTAATTAAGTAGATATTTATAAATATATATTTTTAAATCTTTATAAATAAATTATATGTTTTAAATCAAAAAAATATCTTGTTTATATATAATATGCTTAAGAACAACATATTGCATTACCGTAAGTAGTAAATTATGGTAGGTCTCAATTGATATCATATGTTGTACACTATTCTAAAACCATGGAAATTATGATTATAATGTGGGTGAACTGACAATAATTTTCTTTCAAAAATTTTATAAAAAGATAACAAATATTTATTATTAAAATGCAGATTGTTGCAATTAATGTCTTGTTAATGGGGATTTTTTTCAAATTTCCTAACTTTTGGGCTCCAAACCCTGAAAGTATAAGGAAAAATACCTAGACTTCAATTTTTTAATTGGAAGACTAGTAAACATGTATTAATTATCAACTCACACCTAAGTCAACTAAGATCCATGATAGCAATGTTAAATGGCTTTTTAATATTTGTTAATAAAGGGAAAGATCGATGAAGAGGTGTAAATCATGTTATGTGTTTACACATGCAATGCCTAAATTTGGTAAGTTAAAAATAATATGCAAATGCTTTACATTACATGTCATGCCAAGAGAGAGTGTCAATTGAGTTCAATTCATTCTTACATCTCGTACAAAGATTTGATTTGGTTGTATATCTTTTTTGGGTGGGGTTTGTTTACCTATCAAGCACTCTCCATAATTTTCAATGACTTGTTTTATTTTTGTTTACTATGTTTCCCATGAATACTTTAAATTTTAGATATTTAGTACAAATTTCTCCCTATTACATATGTGTGGAGATGTAAATTTTGGTATTTCTTGATTTTTTTTGTTTTACCATTTCTTGGTTCAAAATAAAAACATTGATGTTGTTTTGTAGGAGAAACAATGATAGTCAATTTTATGATATGCAAAATGATAAGGATATTAAATATAACATAACCATTAATGTGACAAAGAACAATCAGAGGGAAATGATAGGGTATTTTAGGGATGGAATTTAAAAAGCTCAGGCATATATATTTGAAAATTTTAGTGACATGTCATATATGTCAATGAAATTTGTAGCTTCCATAAAACTATTTTAGTTACCCAACAAATGACTAAAACAAGTGTCATCTTAGTGAAAATAGGTGTCAAATATCCAATGGATCCTCTCAAAATTTAGTAAATGCACCACATGTCAATTTAGGAGAGTCTAAAACTAATCAGACAAGAATATTGTTGATTTAACTATATTAAACCAAATTAGATGAATCTAAAACTAATTAAATAAAAAAATGGAAAGGCTTACTCAACAAAAGACATGTTCTATAGAATCTAATCTTCTGATGCATGATGCCATATGCAAATAGACATGGATACATATATTTCCAAATTATTTCCATTTTCATTCTCAATATCAACATGATGCATATCCATTTTATAAATTTTTATATGATAAGCACTTGATTGTGGACATTTGGTTTTTTATGATTTGTAATTTTTTACTCTTGGCTAACATTTCTCTGAGGCATGATTTTATACCTGATGCATTTTAATTGAGCATATATATATATATATATATATATATATATATATATATATATATATATATAGTGTTTAGAAACATATATTATATTTTTATCAAAATATAAATATTATTTATATATAATATGCTAAAGAACAACATATTGCATCATCTTAAGTATTGAATCATGGTAGGTCTCATTTGATATCATATGTTGCACTATTATACATGGGTGAAATAAAAATAAAAATGATTTTAAAAACTTTATAGAAAGCTAACAAGTATTTATTATTAAAATATAGAATATCGAAACTAATGACTCATTAATAAGGATTTTTTATAGATTTCCTATCTTCCAGGCTCCAAACACCAAAACTACAAGTAAACACACCCACATCTCAATTTTTTGATTAGAAGACTAGTACACATGCACTAATGATCAACCCATACATAGGTTAGTTGGGATTACATTGCGAGCAATGTTGAATGGTTTTTTAATATTTATTAACATGGGGAAAGATTGATGAAGAGGTGTAAAGCATGTTGTGTGTACACATGTAGTGCCTGAGTTTAGGAAGCTCATAATATTACATATATTCCTTGCATTGCATATTATGCCAAGAAAATGTCCCAATTAAGTCAATACATTCTCATAACTCATACAGAGATTTCAGTTGGTTGTATAGATTTTTTGGGTGGCATTTGTTGACCCATCAAATGCTCTCCTTTATTTTCAATGGCTTGTTTTATTTTTGTTTAGTATTTTTTATGCATACTATAAAGTTTAGAGATTCAGTACAAATCTATCCTTGTTGCATATGTGTGGATATGTAAATTTTGGGTATATCTTGGTTTTTTTTATTTTACCATTTATTGGTTCAATAAATTAAAAAATTGATTTTATTTTATAGGCGATTTTTAGAAGTGTTGATAGTCTAGTTTATGATAGGAAAAAGGATGAGGATAATAAGTATACCATAACCATTAATGCAGTGAAGAGAAATCATGGGTAAATGACCATGATTGACATTTTAAAAGGAAGGGGCTTATGTAGCCCAATGATGGAGAACAATCATAATGAAAATATCATGGTTGATATTATGAAATTAATGTAATTTTTGTAGCCTAGGGATGGCTCCACTGAATGAATTTGATATCACACTAGGGCATCCTAGGAAGTGCAGCCTGAATAACTCTTTATATATACAACAACAAAAACAAATGTATACCAAGTAGGGAATGACAAGGGCAAATTTTTTTCTAAAATAATAGTAAAAAAATTAAATTTATGAAATTAAAAAGTTTGAAGAAATAAAAACAACTATTAAATAATTTTATGAACAACATTATGAATTTTCATTATGTTTATATACACAATCTTCTCATTTAAATTAAGAAGTCTTTTTTTTTTTTTTTTAAGAAAACACTAATTAAAGATTAATATATTTTTGCATACCTACTTCCTTGCCAACATACCTATATTTAATTTGTATATGATATGATTTTGAATTGAGATGCTAAATGTGCATGGAAATTTTATGTAAGGTATGGCATTGATATAGTAGTCAAGAATACTAAAAATACCTCAAATAGTGAATTTCAAATTTTTTACTCAGTACCAATCATCTTTCATTTCTTTTGTTTAAAAAAAAGATTTCAGAGCTATCAATGTCCATTTTTGAAAAGAAATATATTTTTTTAGTAATAATATTAATGTATCTCTCATGTATTGCTCAACTATCATATGCTCAAATGATGACTTATTTTAGGGCATAGTGGAGACATAATGACACTACACCATAGATTGCATAGCCTATAGTGACATTTAAACTAAGTTAAAAAAAACCAAAAAATAGAAAATTAAATGTATTTTTATTGTATCTTGTTCTTCTCTTATTTTATGAATAATTTGTCATCAAATGTCTCAAAAGGCCCTAAGAATATTCAAATCCTCATTCTATAACATACTCATTAATTTGGCATAATTTTCATATAACAATAGTATATGCATGCATCAATACGATCATACAGGTCCAACTTATTTAATCCAACCAATTGAAGTTTCAACGAACTCATGTAACATGTTCTATGAGACTTGATCCTTTCCCTCACAAGAATACAAATTCTTAATGTAAATAAAGAGAGATTCCTTTAGTGTAAGCCAATGTAGAGATAACACAAATAGACATTGACACTCTTATGTCATTGTAGACAATCAAACTTATATGGAAAAAGTGAGAATTCCCATACCATATTGAAGTTTGATAAGAAATGATCCAAAAAATACATAAATGAACTACCTAATCCAACTCACATTGAATAATTCAAATTCACAGGGCTCTCTGTAACCATAAAGATCTAAAAATGACTAAGAAAAATTTATGTAAATCTACACATATCTAGTATCAAATGCACATCATGGACATTTTGGTCCTATCTACCATACACTCTATCACATATTCTATGGTGGAATTTTTATTTTTACCCAAACTAAATACCTCACCAAAATTACATCCATTGATACCCTTAGCTAGCCTTCTAGGGTTGATACAAATAATTTTACATTGTGCGAAGTTCTTATGATTGCCATTTTATATTAGGCTTGATTTTGTTTTTGGAATGGACTCATCTGGGTGAAAAAACTATAGTAACAAAATGTATAAATATAATTAATCCAACATTAAAAGAAAATTATATTACATATAATAATGAGTTACATCCAAATTTCATTATCTTCACAAATGATGCAATATCATAGGGTAAAATGAAAACATTAGGGATGAAAAGCATGTGTAAAGCCTTTGGGAAAACATAAAGATCCAATGTCAAACCAAAACCTACTAGAAAAAGTGGGTAGAAGTTGTTCACAGGGAGCAAGTTTAAATCCTACTAGTTGAAATAAAGATACCTTTCTAATCCTTTTAGTTAAGGTACAGAAACCAAAACAATCAAAAATGCTATCTTAAGAAAATTCATGTGTTGATTTAGAATATGAGTTGCAAGACTAGCAAGCTAGTATTTGAGATACCTTTAGGAATTATTGAGATTTCATCACTACTAAGATGCCCTAAGACATCTAATGTACAACAAAAAATGGTAATATGTAACACCACACTAATTTTTATTTTAAGAGAAGATAGACAATCATTCATTTATAGGTTTTATGCACAAAATAATTAATGTATTAAATAACCTAAATAACCTAGATTTACAACACATATTATATGCATGTATTTATTAATTTTCCTCATATTACATTTGATAATGAAAAAAGAGAACTAATAATTCACATTGTCAAAAAGGATGCCAAAACATTGCAAAAGTTTAATAGTAACTAAATTAAGTTTTCAAAGTTATCCATGTTAAATTTATGTTACATAGACATTGACAAGATATATGAACATTTGATATTAGGACATAATACATCATACCCATTCACTAAAGGTGCATGTCATTAAAAAGGGAAGAAATTCCCCCATGATTATTTTTGTTTATGGATAAAACATAAAGAAAACCATCAAGCTACTTGTGTAAATACAAAATCATAGTGTGTATCAAGTGTAGATGGCACAAGGAAAACACATGAACCAAACCCTATCTCTTCAAAATAATCTCATAATTGCATGCATTATACAAAATAATTTATAATGTCACATTGCCATATTACATATTGTATATTATATATTATATTAGTAATATAGTATAATATTATATTTGTACCTCTAAGGCTTAACTGAACTAAGGATGGGTGCACCTTTGTCATCATGAAATATGCCATCGGCTTCAACCCAACCTGGATTTGCTTTTGTAGCCCCATCAAAATTCATCTCGATGGAAATACATTGAATAGGTTCCCAACCAACCTATAAATCACCTCTTATAATTTTGCCAACCCTTATATCAGGGATATATAATAATCATATTATAATTAATAAATATTATTATTTACAAATTCCTCATTGATTATTTAGAAGATTTTTTTATATGTCTACTCCATGATTGGTATAACTTTATTTTTGTTTTTAAAGATATGAAGAGTTATTTAGGTCTCATTTTCACCAACCCTCACCATCACTACTCAACTTTTCTTGAAAATTTTCATTGCTTACATGTTATGTATGGCTTTACCCTTCCCAACCTCTTCTTCATTGTTCAAGCTCACTATGAAACAAAATGCCACCTCCTAGCATAGCTCATTTCCATGAGATATTAAGAAACACACCACCTAATTTTCCACTACCGCCTCCACTAGGATTATAAGATTAGTGTTGCTTAATAATTTATGTACAAAAGGTGAGATATGGTCATTGATCATTTTAAGTGAGATACGACTCTCAATTTACACAAATTTGTTTTTAAAAACCTTGATTTACAAAAAGAGTGCCATGATGTAGCTTTAGTACCTATTGCTGCGAGGAATATTTAGAGTTCATTGGTGTTAAGACTTTGATTATACACATAAAATTTAATAAATCCCAGGAGCCCATAAGGACAATTAAAGTGACTGTGTGGAGTGTTTTCATTTTATTTAAAAGTTTCTAAATGTGGAAATAGTTGTTAAGGCATAGGTTATGGATAAAGATCATAGTGATGATAATAAATATGACAAAGATATGGAATATTTTGATTCAAATATGTCCAAGGAGAGAACAAAACAACAAGTTGAAGTGTCTTATAGCTAGGGAATTGAATTCACTAATAACGAAGGGTAAATGTGTTCCATCAACTAATATTATCATAACATAATCATATGACTCTAAAATTTACCTATTTTTTCAACAATATAACATAAAAAAAACAATTTAAGGATGGAAAAAAAATTCCATAAATACTAAATTTAGCTAGAATGCCATTTTTTATACATTCTATTTATTATGTACAACATGTAAAATAGAAATCCATGTAAATATAAAACAAATATAAACCAATTAGATAAAAATTTGAAAAGGATTATTCAATGAAACCATAAGAACTACCAATTTTGGGTAGTCCATTAGATCTGTGTAGGAATCCACACCAATCTCTACATACTCTCTATAAGCACTTTGGTGTTTAGATTTTTCTCAAATTAATCCGTACCTAATTTTTTATAGTTTCCTTTATGGAGGCTACAACTCTCATATTAAAGAACATAAGTTTCACTAAAAGGTATGTAAGTTTCTATTTTTGTAAGAGGGGGTTTGTAAATTAAAAGTTGTACCTAATTAGAAACCCATCACCATTGACCCTATCTCACCTTTTGTGTATGAAGCATTAAATAACAAAAATATGATATCATTTTAATAATATTTCCAAAACATCTTTTTCCTGATGAGTAATCCATTATATTTTATGTTTTTTTTTTGAATAGATATATAAGATGCTTACGAAGACAAGTTGCAATTATGCATGACTTTTCTTGTAAGGTTCAAGTATAGAATTTTAATATGGTTTTATCCTTGGAGTAATTGCTCCAGGTGTCAATAAATTTGTAACATGGATGAACACAAGCTACAAGATAGACTCTAAGACCTCAATGTCTTGTCTCAATGTTAGCAGTATTTCAATAGTGATTTAAACTGCACAAGAAACCTCAATTTTTAATGATAAATAACTATTTTAATAATTAATTATTATTGATATTGATAGGAATAGAGGTGAAATGAATCTATATACTATTTTTCTCTACTAACTCAGTGTTG
Source organism: Torreya grandis (assembly GCA_037957365.1). Classification (NCBI taxonomy): domain Eukaryota; kingdom Viridiplantae; phylum Streptophyta; class Pinopsida; order Cupressales; family Taxaceae; genus Torreya; species Torreya grandis. Next base: position 2,767,896 of record JARHVA010001956.1, read on the forward strand.
TAACCTATGTAGACATTGATAAGGCAACTAAATGATGCTTCTAAAGAGGATTTGACCTCTAGGATCCCATGTTTTTCATTTACAGATGCAACTTTGAAATCTATGACAACATCATTTTAACAATTTAAGGATTAAGGTAGTGTCCTTTCCCAAACACACATGGACATGAAATTCATAGGCTCTTTTCATTAAGCTAGCTTTTCATTGTGGTATGAGGAGAGGAGCTTGAATAACTCGATGAGCGCAGTCAAGGTGGTTTCTTTCCCAGATTCCATCAATATCCACAATTCTATAACTAATTCAAATCATAACATAGAAATGGTAAAAAATAAAAATTAAAGTTCCCTGGGGTCTCTTTTACAAATGATGGCCTTGGGTTATTCCTTGGTTTAAACTTCCTACACCATGATAGATGCTTTTGTTTAATTGATGCCATAGCCACATCCCCTATTATTATTGATACTACTCAGAACATTCACAAAATGTCTAAAATGGAAATCTGAATGTATATGAAATAATTCAAATGGATGAGAATTTACATTAATGTTAGATTGTCATGACATAATTGTTGTGTATACAGACATAATAGTGAATTATAGGACAAATTAAAATGTGAATGGCATTTTATATCTGTAGATGAATCTAATGTGACTTCCTTCCTATAACATGCCTATGACATACTAATTATTAAATAATAATAATAATAATATATAAATTTTGTCTATAGGCATTATATAGTGGTAGTCATGGGGTGGAGTGTAATGGAGCGAGTATTTACTTTTATGTTTGAATTTAAATTTGATGTTTGTTTGACATCATATATGTTAAATTTAAATTTAAAATTGACATCCATTTGATTGTCACATATAAGATTTATCTATTTTGCATGAAGAAGTCAATCAAAAAATTATAATATTTTGGCCATATGATGGAGTTTAGAGCTCATTTTTTTCTTAGAAAGATTTTTTTCTAGCCATATTAGTGTAACTAGATAGAGGGTTTCCTAGGTGTACGTTTGAAAGTCGGGCACCCACATGTAGTCGAAGGCTCACCATTTTCCTAGATCTATTTGGATGCAATAAAGACACCACCTAAACCCATAATATCCACCATGGACTGAAAATGATGCTACAAATGAGAGGAAACTACACATCGAGTAACTCCTTTACCAACATGCCTATCAGTCTCATTCTACATAGCCACTTCTACCCCTCTATCATTGCATAAATTCACTAGAAAGCGAGTAGCTATTACCATTTTCTTCTACTCACGTTTCCCCAACAACCTATCTAAATATGGAAAAGGAGCTAGGAAATTATTCATGAGAGTTAGCTCCACTGCACCTACCTGTTGTTTTATCACATTAATCAATATAACATGCAAAGCCATGAATCTAGATTCTAGTCATATGAAAAGATAGATGGGAATAAAACCTAAGCATTGGGAGCTAGAGAAGGGGAGAAAAGGACCATCTTGTGCTACTAGTAGATCAAGCTAGTCACATAATCCTCCTCTTAAACCTAACCAAACTATAGTCTCCACCATCTTGCATGTAACATCTCCATCTTTGACTATGCACAATAAGTTGATCATGCAAACTAAGACCACGTCTGCATTTATTTTATTTCTTCAAATAGCGTACATATATTCAAAACCTAAGATTACTTTCACTGCATCCAACACCTCCATGCTAAGCATCCAAAAAATTAGGTAAAGGCGATGATTAGTAACACTATCGTAAAATGCCATTTCCCATTTGTTAGCATGTAGGGAGAGCATGGATACAACTGTAGCCATAAATTCCATAGATGTGAGAAGAAACGCCATTGTCACTTACTATAAAATTCACATATTACCGAACAAATGAGAGCTCTGGACCTTAATTACCCTCCCCAAAAAGCCACACGCATACAAATCAATTGAAAGCACATCAAAATCATTTGCATGCAACATTAGAGAGCTCAAGTTAATGATGGCATTAAATACACCTTTTATGGATCCATATAGATGTATGATATGACACCAAGCAAAGGCTTTAGATTTGATCGATCATGTCAAGTCCAAGGCATCTCTCTAAATGATTTTCCACTATATAATCACATAGATTTGATCAACCCCATAATTTAAAAAGAAATCAACTTGTTGATTTGCTTGCCTAATATAATGGATGATAGGCTAAGACAAGAGCTCATCTAGACTAAACCAATCCATACTAAGGATGTTCTTTAGCATCCATGCTTTCATGGATCATTTACCGATGGCATCCACAATGAGCTTTTAATCCCTTTCAATAATTAGGATCTCGATCCCAACTTGACTCTTCTTGGGGCTTGCTTTGTTTAGCCATGGTTTTGGCCAGAGGGTTGGTGTGGCTATGATAGGGAAATATGTTATATTGTGCTTAGCCAACTTATAGTAGAAACAAGTGTTGCGTAAGTTGATATACAACACCCGTTGGGTGAAGTGTTGCCTACCTATCCATAACCAAGTTTGCACAACTCTAAAATTAAAATAAGGACAATTTTTATTCTTGCGAGAACCCTTCATACAGTAAGCAACAAATGATGCTTTCCTAAGGCTCTCAACTGTTTTACATGGAAATCAAACAAAGCAAACCATATCTCAAGGATAACAACTAAAGCACTTACTACCGGCTACAGGTTGGAAATCAAACAAGCCATGAAACCAAACAGGACAACACACTATACAAACCACACTAGAGGGGATTACATGATCAATTGTTCTTGGCTTGAATTCTGATAGGTAATCCTTCGCATGGAACAGGAAGAGTTTCAGCGACCATTTTCTCATTAGGATTTATCATAGACCATTCGTACGTAGATACCAAATGGTGAACAAATACGAGTGCCTGCAGCTTCGCGAAATCATAGCCTGGACAAAGTCTGGCTCCTCCTCCAAATGGAATGAACGTATAAGGTCGAGTTTTTTCGTCGAAATGACTGGGATCAAATTCAGCTGGCTCCCGGAAAAATTCTCCATTGGAGTGTGTAGTACTAGTCTCCCAAAGTAACTGCAAAATCAACAATTTGTTAGACTTTGCGTTGAATTACAGTAGTAAACAATGTATATCGGAATGCTTAATGAAGAAAATTAGGTTACCTGCCATCCTTTGGGAATTGTATAGCCTTTATATTGTACATCTTGAACTGTGACCCTGAATCCACCAAACACTGGCGGTACCATGCGCAATGTTTCATAAACAACCTTCTCTGTATAATGCATTTTTTTAATGTCCTCCCATGCTAGCGGTTCGTTTAGTTTCTTTGCTGCTACAACTTCCGTTTGCTCTGTCAAAATTTATAAAATTAGGTCAAAGCCGTTAACTAAATTAAAATGAAATGAGAAGAAAATACCTTTTACGACGTTTTTGTATACATCTTGGTGTAAACACAGAAATCTAATAAGCTGGGTATTAAGTACAGCAGTGGTGTCGTGACCTCCTATCATGAGCACGATCAGGTTATCTATAATCTCCGTCTCAGTAAGGGAATTATGATTTTCATCCTTCATAGTTATCAGCCATGACATTAAATCTTGATCAGGTGTCGCCTTTCCCTCTGCTAATTCCCCCCTCCTCAAATTCAACAAGGCAGAGAGTCGCTTAACTACACGAGCACGAGCATTTAAGCCCCGGTTGAAAGTAGTTCCTGGCAAATTCAATGGAAGAGACCAAGTAGCCTTCATAAGTGTAATAGATTCGGAGTTCAGAATTTGCCTCTCTTCAGGGTCCTTCAAACCGAAGAGGAGATCAGAGGCAACTTGGAAAGTAAGTTGCTTCATCAACGGATAACCAAAAACAGTCTCTCTCCCTTCCCAATGCTCAGCAAAATGTTGGTGAACAACGCCCTCCATTCTTCCCACACATTTCTGCAAAGCTTCTGGCTTCAGGAATGCCATGATAGCGTTTCTGATCCGCTTGTGCTCATCTCCAATAAGGTCAGTAATGTTCTTTGAGCCAAAAATCCTCACAAAAGTGGTGGGCTGCTTGTTAATGACCGTGCGGTGGTCATTTTGTAAGAGAAAGCGGTTGCCCGCTTGGCCAGTGAGGACGGCTGTTGGGCAGCCCATCAATGAGGTTTTGAAGACGGGGCCATATCTTGCAACCTTGTCTGCAACCCACTTGTCACACTGGTCAGCTTTTAGTGCTCTCAGGAATCCAATGGTCTCTCCTATTAAAGGCAGCCCAAGATTTCCGGGAGGAAGGTTTTTCCCTCTTCCAGGGCTGAAAATCTTGCCTACAAGCACAGAGAATATTAAAGCAAGAGCAGTAGTCAAGGATAATACCAGAACTAGGGGTGGGGTGGATTGTAAAAAATCCATGACACTTTTAGCTATGGCTTCCTTTGAAAAATCCATGCTACTAAAAAGCACTCACAACTCCGCCTTTCTGCGATGTAAGTAATGACCAGGACCCTGCTTTATTGGTCTGAACTAAAATCATTAGAAGTAGTCAGAAATATCTTTTTTTTCATACAGGGTTATTCTTAACATTTTTTTGCCTGATTAGTTTTACTAGATTCTTATCATTTTGTCTGATTTGTTTTGAAAGTTTCTTATCATTTTTTCCTGATTTGCGCCTCCAAAATTATTCATCAATAAATTATTACCCCTCGAAAATTACTTAATTTATAGAATATTACACTTCTTTATTTGAAATAATCCACTAAACCATTATAATAACCAACATGACCTGTCCACTGAATTTGAAATGATTTTTATTGCATCACATTGAAATGATCTTTAGTGGACCTGGGAAAAAGCCATCAACCCATCTACATCTTTGTTGCTCACATGTTCAAATTGTCAAACATTTACATATTTAGCATTTTTAACGTCTCCTATTCGCATTTGGATAGACTCAAAAAATCTTGAGACCTTTCAAATATTTCGATGGAATCTGCAATTTCTTAGCAACCAACAATGACCATCACTTTCAATGATGGTCAACGATTGCTTGTTAACTTTGAAAATTCAAAAAATATATGTTTCCATTGTTCGTGAGTCAAAGAGTATGAGGTTTCTTTAAATTATGTATTAAACCTGAAATGTCTTCAGATTACATCCATGCGAATAGAATTGTTCTATATTTATTATATAGAATTACAAATACATCCAATCTTTAAAGTTTAAGATGCTGAATTTCAGATGTTGCATTGGAGATACGCTCAAAAGAGCAAATTTTAGGGTATAAATTATTTATACCTAATAAAATGAATGTTTGCCACATTAAATTTTGTGGATTTTCAATATAAAAATGTCTATATTAAAATTATATAAATAGAATGTTGACTTAACTCATTGTTATTTTAAAAAAATTGTATATAGATGATTTTGATAAGAAAACTATTTGTATATATTTGAATTTTGTCGACATAATTATATATTGGTAGTTATTTTTTAAGATATTTTTAATAAAATAATTATATTATATTTTTATTATTTTTTAAGATATTTTTAATAAAATAATTATATTATATTTTTATTAGTTTTTGTCACAGAGAGTTTAAATATAATCACTTTTTATATTTAATATGTTAAAATAGGTTGTTTATTTTATATTAGTTTTGTGCACACTGAGAAGATTCAATGGAAGAGACCAAGTAACCTTCAAGAGAATTTAATTATACCTCAAAACCTCAACACTTGTAGCATGGGGTTAGATTGAATAATTCAACTATTATTTGCATTGTTTCTTTTCTTGGATTATTTTGCCATTATTTGCATTGTTTGTTTCATAAGATTATTTTAAAAATATTTAGGCATGTTAAGGGTGAGGTCCCATGAAGGGGGTTGTTGCTCTGAATTTACTTGCGTAACATGTTCCATGGGATATCTAGAATTTACCTTGATTTTCACATAGCTCTGAATTTTTTACTCGATTGATTTATGCGACAGGGGAGAAGAGGGGTTTACATCTCTCCCGCACCCACCTAAATTTTTTGAAGACACTTGGCATGTTGTTGTTGGGTGAATCAATTCATGCGGGAATGTTTTTTGAGGGAAAATCATTTATATTTTTTTGAGCATGTGATTAACAATTCATTGACATTTATCTCAGTGCATCTGTGTCAAACAAATGTTACCTGTAGATTTTTGCTTCAATTTAAAGCTATTTATTTCTCTATTTTTTATTTAGCTGTTCATATTTCTAAATTTATTTAAAATTCATTTTGGCAGATGCTTAAGGTGTACATTTGTTGTGTTAGCTCCACTAAATTGTGAACCGCCTAAAAGATTAAAAATGTTTGCTTTAAGGAATCATTTCTCTTATGAATCAGCATTAGTGGTAGTGTCAAAAGCTACAAGTAATTTGCAATAGCTTTAGTCAATGACCCAATCATTACAAAAGCATTAGTGAATCACCCAGCCTGATTCAAATCTAGTAGTTTTAATTATATATTTAAAAGCCAAAAATAATTGCAATGGAATGGGCAGTGCAGTTCCTAGGTGACTTTGATTCAATAGAGACCCGCAGCCACATACATGGCTTCTTGATCTATAGGTATTATTGTACATACCAATGACATGGGTAACAATGAAGTGCAGTTATGAATAGAAATCTAGAATATTTGGTAACCGCACATCAAAAGTAAAAATAGAAAGAAACAATCAAGCTTGGTTTCAGTCCCTAAGATCAAAATTCATAGTTTGAAAAGTTGCATGTTTTAAGGTGATATCAAGCTTGTAATTGTTATGGATTTTGAGGGCTCAAATGTCAAGATTTCATAATTTTATTTTTGAGTTATTTAAGCTCAGGGCTCAAATACTAACCCACTTATTAAGATGCCTATGTATAAAGTGTTTTTTTTTATCAACTCTATACGAGGGGATTTCCACATATAAATATTTTGACTTAAGGATTACACCAAATTGCATTAGACATCCTCCTAGACCTATAAATGGTAAAAGACTAATGAATCCATAACTGTCATTGGAGGACATGTGATCTTGGTGACCATAAGGTTACTCCTAATCCTTCAAAGAATCATTCCAAATCTGTGAATGGTATAAAATCCAATAGTCTCACCTCTCCATACCCATCTCGGCTCTACTTGGACCAATTAAACATAACTGTAGAGTCTTGATAGGATTCACATACACAAAGTGAAAAAATATCCTTGTTTCCATAAAAGAGGTCTCTTAAGCCAAATTGGTGTGTTAGATTTGCATCTTTACATTTTCATAGTATCTGCCCTACTCTCATCCCTTGGCACAGTGTGTAAAGATTAGGTGCCTTGCATATGTAGTTGTAGACTATAAGCATAGTGGGAAATGCCCTTCTAGACTTCATATCACATACAACATTTAACTCAAAAAATATATGTTTCCATTATCCGTTAGTCAAAGAGTATGAGGTTTATATGATTTTGTGAAGAGGCCTATAGTTTAAATTATGTATTAAACCTGAAATGTCTTCAGATTACATCCATGTAAACAGAATTTTTATATATTTATTATATATGAATTACAAATACATCCAATATTTAAAGTTTAAGTTGTTGAAATCCAGATGTTGCATTGGATATACACTCAAAATAGGGTTTAAATTATTTATGCATAGCAGAATTAATGTTTGTCACATTAATTTTTATGGATTTTCAATTAAAAAATGTCTATATTAAAATTATATAAATAGAATGTTGACTTAACTCATTGATATTTAAAAATATTTGTATATAGATGATTTCGATAAGAAAAATATATGTATATATTTGAATTTTGTCGACATAATTGTATGGTAGTAGTCATTTTTAAAGATATTAAATATAAAATAATTATATTATATTTTTATTAGTTTTTATCATAAAAAGGTTAAATATAATCGCTTTTTATATTTATATTTTTTTATATTTAATATGTTAAATTAGGTTGTTTATTTTATATTAAATTTATGCAAGCTAAGAAGATTCAATGGAAGAGACCAAGTATCCTTAAAGGGAATTTCATTATACCTCAAAACCTCAACACTTATAGCACGAGGTTAGATTGAATAGTTCAACCATTATTTGCTTTGTTTCTTTCCTCAGATTATTTTTCCATTATTTGCATTATTTGTTTCATGAGATTATTTTGCAAATATTTAGGCATGTTAAGGGTGAGGTCCCATGGAAGGGACCTTTGCTCCGAATTTACTTGCACAACATCTCCCATGGGATATCTATAATTTACCTTGATTATCACAGAGCTCTAAATTTTTTACTCGATTCATTTATGCGGTAGGGGAAAAGAGGGGTTTGCATCTCTCCTACACCCACCTAAATTTTTTGAAGACACTTGGAACATTATTGTTGGGTGAATCAATTCATGCAGGAATGTTTATAGAGGGAAAATCATCTATATTTTTTTGAGCATGTGATTAATAATTCATTATCATTTATCTCAGTGCATCTATATCAAAAAAATAGTACCTATAGATTTTTGCTTTAGTTTAAAACTATTTATTTCTCTATTTTTATTTAGTTATTCATATTTCTAAATTTATTCAAAATTCATTTTGGTAGATGCTTAAGGCATACATTGGTTGTGTCATCTCCACCAGACTGTGAACCACCTAAAAGGTTAAAAATGCATGCTTTAAGGAGTCATTTCTCTTATGAATTAGCATTAGTGGTAATGTCAAAAGCTACAAGCAATTGGCAATAGCTTTAGTCAATGACCCACCCATTACAAAAGCATTAGTGAATCACCTAGCATGATTCAAATCTAGTAGATTTAATTACATATTTAAATGCCAAAAATAATTGCAATGAAATGGGTAGTGTAGTTCCTAGGTGTTTTTGATTCAATAGAGACCCTCACCCACATACATGGCTTCTTGATCTATAGGTATTATTATGCATACCAATGACATGGGTAACAATGAAGTGCAATTATGAATAGAAATATAGAATATTTGGTAACCCCACATCAAAAGTAAAAATACAAAAAAAAATCAAACTTGGTTTCATGCCCTAAGATCAAAATTCATAGTTTAAAAAATTTTATGTTTCAAGGCAATATCAAGCTTCTAAAGGGGAAAATAATCTAGTTCAGTATGATGAGGTTATGATTGACATTGGTCCCCTCTTTAGGGGGACTCTAAAAAATTGGATGACACCAAGAATCTACAAGATTTTGAGTTTAAGGAGATTAAGGGAAATGATATATTATTTCCCCCAAATAATCTCTTTGAGTAGATAAGGTCCATGATGAACATATCCCCTAATAGGGAGATCCTGAAAGTATTGGCTAGTGGTGATAATATAAAAGAAACTCACTCCAACCATAATAATGGGGATAACTAGACCTCTAAAGGGTCTGGAAAAAGATAGAAAATTATTTCTATTGAAAATACATTCCTTGATAGTCCCTGTGCTAAATATGGAATATTGTTTAAAAATGGGGTATCAGAAGGTGGAGATATTAACATTAAAAAAAGGAATATGTAAATTCTAGGATGTTTCTCTAGATTGTATCAAAATAAGGGAAAGTAAGTCCCCTAATAGGACCAAGTAATCCTGAACATGGTAATCTAGATTATCAATTAGAATGTAAGGGGGCTTGACTCCCATGATAAGAAACCTATTGTCAGAAAATTCAAACATTCTAGAGATAAACTTGATTTTATCCTTCTTTGGGAGGTCAAAGCAACCAACACAATCCTTTCATTCACCTGAGGCTATATTTGGCCTAATGCAATTCACTTCTCAACTAATCATAATAAAGGTAAAGGAGGTGCCTCTATTTTGATTAACTAGATTTTGAAAGACAATATGATGGATCATGGTATTTCTCCTTACAATAGGGTAGTCTAGGTTATCATCAATAAGTAGGTTAAACTAGGTAGAATTTGTAATATATATGCACCTAATGATTACAAAGAAATAACAGAGCCATGGAACTGGCTTGCATCTAATATGAAAGACATTCTATGGTTTTTCAAGGATGATTTTAAATATGATTGAATAAAGAGAGGATAAATTGGGAGGATACATTTACATATGGAAAGGAAATGAGTTATTTTTCTAGTCCAAATTCAAAATATTTTGTAAATTGGTAAAACCCTTAAATAAAAGTAAAGTTCAAAGTAAAGGAATCTGATACACTTGGTGTAATAACCAGGGAGTATCTAGAAGGCTTTACTCTAGACTTGATATATTTTATCTGAGTAAAGATGCCTTTTATATTTGTTTGGAAGGTTATGGTAATGTGCTTAAGGTTTGTCCTTTTATTATATCATACCATTCCACCATTGAACTAAATTTTTCTCTTAACAATGATGAAAAAGATGAGAAGACCACCATGAAAGGACTATATAAACTCAATATGTCCCACCTTGAGGAAAGAGAGTTCTTGGATTGTACCCAATCAGTCTAAAAAGTAGAAAATTTTACATGAGACTCAAAATCTAAAATTGATTGCTATTAAAATTCAATGGACCTATCAAAAAACATTTCCATATCATATGGACAAATTAAAGCCAAGAGAAAAAGGAAATACTTCAGCATTTCCCAAGGACAACTGATTAGGTTAGAATTAGACCTAAAATGTGACCTGAACAATGAATCCTTTCTTAATATATTTTCCTCAGCTAAGCATGAGCTGAGGTAAAACCAAATTTACTATGCAAGGGGTGCCCAAGTTAGATCTAGACTTAATTGGCTCAAGCTAGGTGATAAAGGTTCTAAAATTTTCTTTCACTTCTTAAAGCCTAAGCATAAAAAATAGAAAATATAAAGAATCAAGGAGGATGATAAATTATTAGAGGATCAAGAATATATAAAAATCATTATTTGACTTCTTGTTCTTAACTAAGAGGTCAAATGATCAAATTGAATAGAGTAGGGTGTTGTGTGAGAAGATTATTCCAAGAAAGGTTTCCTCCACTCAACTAGCCTTTATGGATGGTGAGATCTCATTAGATGAGATCAGATGTGTGATTAACTCTTTGAAATTTGATAAGGCCCATGGCATTGATGGATTTCTATCTAAATTCTATAAAGTAAATAAATATTGGATATCTATAGATTACTTGGAAGTGTATAAAGAAATAATTATGGTGGGTTCTCTTGGTCCAAAAATTAATAAAGGGGTTACCAAACTCATTCCAAAGGAAGTTGATCCCTCCCTTGTTAAAAAATGGTAACCAATTACCATGCTTAATGTTTTCTATAAAATCTTGGCTAAGATTTTGGCAAAAAGAGTTTCCTTACTATTACCCGAGATGGTGTTAGAAACCTAGACTGGGTTTGTGGAAGGCAGATATATATTAGATAATTTCATTTCAAGTTGGGAGGGTATGTATTGACTTAGAGACTCTCAACAATATATTAGGATGGTTCTTCTATATTTTTAAAAATATTATGATAGAATAAAGTGTCCCTTTATTAAGATAATGCTTAGGGCTTTTGGTTGTCAAGAAAGGTTTTGTAAAATGATGTCAGTTTTATTCAAGGATGCATCTATAGTTGTTGAGGTAAATGGGGAAACCATGGATTCTCTCCCCCTAAAAATATCCATTATTCAAGGTTTCCCTCTTTATCCTTTCATTTTTGTCTTGATAGCTAATGCATTACATTATCTGTTGAAAATGAATGTTATAAGAGCCCCTGTAAGAGGTAGCCAACTTCCAAATCAAATGAAAATGATATATGTTTTGTTTTTTAATGATTATAAATTATTCACTAAGCTCTCCAAAGATAATTTGCCACAATTAAGAGATAGACTAAATATCTATTATCTGGCCTCAGGTTCCAAAATTACCTATCATAAGTCTTGTATGATAAGATGAAAGGAAAACAGACCAAACTGGCTTGATGAAATTGGGTGGGACTAGAAGGGTCCCAATCAGTTGGTTATATATTTTGGAATTCCATTTTCTCTTATTCCTTCTCTTAAACATATGTGGGAATGGGTTTATACCAAAATTAACAAGAAAATTGAAAAGTGGCATGGTCACCTTCTTTCACCCCCAGGTAGAGTTTAGGTTTGTCAAAAAATTCTCTCTTCATGAAATTTATATTATGCTTCATGTTATCTATTTAAAAAAACTTAGATTACCTTTTTTCATAAAATTATTAGGAACTTCTTATCGTCATATGGAAAGGGGAACAAAAAAATACATGCATTTGCTTGGAAGTTCTACTATAAACCAAGAGATATTTGTGGTCTAGGTCTGAATGGCCTACATATTCAAGGTATCACCCTAGCTCTTAAGTGAATCATCAGGGCCTTCAAGGGGGATGATATTGGAAATTATTGGTTATAAATAACATTCTAAGAGGGTTTCCTAAAGGTAAAGTAGGATGGAAAAGCTTGCACATTGTCAATATTCCTCTAAAACCTTTTTATTTTAAAGTAATAGGTTCTCCTATTTTTGCATCTATTTAGAAGGCTTGATATCTAATGAAACACCTTGTAACTAAAAAGCATGTTTTTAGTTGGATGGGATCCTATTTTCAATGATATATATCAATATGGTGGAACCTTTCCCTCAATAACAGTTCCTTGGCCCTTACTAGAGGATATTCTTCTTTAGAATGGTTCAAGAAAGGTCTAAGGGATTTTATAGATCTACTTGTTCCTAAGGATTGGGCCTCTTAGGACATCATAAGGCATAGGTATCATATTACTACTACACAATGTAGGACTTACTCCATGGTCAGGAAAGCACTCAGGGACAATAACTCAATGAATTATCTTGACAATGATAATGAATTTCGGGACAATGTCAAGTGGATTAAAGGGCATCCCCTTCATGAGTTCTCAACAAAAATTCTTTATCTTAAACTATCCTCCACTCATCCCCCTTATCTAATGCTTAACCATGTGTGGAATTCATATGACTCTTACTGTAGTTGGGCTTTTATATTTCAAGGTGTTTGGGTTCCCTGTATTAAACCAAAAAAAAATTGTTTTAGATGGTTATTGTTGTTTAATAAGTTAGTAATTGGTTAATTTCTTGATAAATGTGGTGATTTTCCCCCTTTTTGTCTTATGTGTAGTGATGTAGAGTCAATTGAACATCTTTTCTTTACCTACCAATATGTTGCTAAGATTTGGAAATGTTGTCTCTATAGTTGGTTTATTGTTTTTAAATATGAAATTAATTGATTTAATATTGATTTTGGATATGTTTGTTCTAAAAATAAAATTCATCTAGTTTCTCACAAATTTTGGTTATCATTTTCTACTGAGATTCTTTGGTTTATATGGAAGCAAAGGAACCAAGATATTTTTCAAGGTAGAATTAGGGTACTTTGACTTCACAAATGAAGTCATTATTAGGATTGTGGTTGTGCAAATTTATTTAAAGTTGAAGATTCCATATAGGTATTTTGATTAATTCCTTCAAATAGTATTTTTAAAAGTAATATCAGACTATTTTTTTGACAATAGTGGGTACCCCAAACTTATCTCGCACCCTGACTATAGCCTCTCCCATCCCACTGCTATAGAGGTGACTATCTCAAAATATAATTGGTCATGTATCAAGGAATATTAATTAAAATAGGATAAATACCCTATTTTTTCATAGATGTATTCTTCTTATTTAGATAAGAACTATACCTAGTGTTGGGTGGATGTGATGAAGAACTGTATAGAATTCAATAGATGCTCCAATCCATCCAAACCTAATTTTTGGGGTAGTTTGAAAATTAGGGAAGCAATATATTTATACACTATTGTACTTATCACTTAGCATACATATGGGGAATTTCTAGGTCCTTCTTTGATCCTTGTTGAGGACTAAAACTAGACATGGAAAAAAATTCATAAGAAATTTCATGAATTAACGAATAAACTAGAAAAATGGTCAAATCAAGGAATATGCAAGAGGCAGCTAAGGTAATGAAATTTATCAAAGATAAAATTTATATCCCTTTATTGGAAAATTTTGATAAATACTTTCTAGTGGAGGATGTGTTTTAAGAAAACACTCAGAAGGGACCTAAGGAAAATTGGTAGTTGGGACCTAGTTTTGAGAATCTGAATTGCAATGTTGAAAACACTAAGACTTTGGACAGTTAACTCACATTAAGGGTGACACTATCAACCTGTTGTTGTAATATTTTTTTTAATGAGTTTTTGGCTATTTTTTCTAGTGCCTCTTGCATGAGGATTTTTATATTGGCATATCTTTAACCTAGGTAAAACTTTGATATATGTTTAAATGTTTACATTTTTCTTCCTATACGTTAGAACCTTTGTTTTTCACCCCTACATGATTTAGTGTTTTATTAATGATATTTCAATAAAAAAAGGATGTTTCTAACAATATAAAAGGACAAACATGAAAATGATCCAATCATAGGGTTCATGCTCAATTCATTTCAACTTAACTAGAATGTATGCATGGGCTAAGATGACCTATAACTATCATCTTTTTCTCAATTGAATAAGGTTATAACAATAGACCCTGTGTATACTTGGACAATCATTAAAGAATTAGAATAAATGTATACCTAGCAAAGGGTAATCTACTCTCAAATGTCAAGAGGAAATGGTTCCAAATCCAAAGCTTATGACATAGGATATAACACTAACTATGACTCAATTATGGGTAAGTGATTGTAAGGATGATTGTAAAGGTATAAGTGAATAAAATGACAAATAAGGTGTAAGAAAATTAATTTATGGGTAGGTGTTTATAAATAAGGTAAGGTGTAATGGTCAACCAAATAGTGGGTCTATGCAACCTAAGGCGATAAGTGGCAATCCTAAGTAACCCTATATCTATACTAACTTATTCAATAAAAGGAAAATAATAAACAAGGATACACACACCACATACACAAAGTAAGAAACCAAGCAATGTTTATTATACTTAGGGTTAGAATTCAAGCACAAGAAGAGTGTATTAATGTGATATATAATTTAGGAATGAAATATTACCCCTATATATATGGTTTCCATACCCAAAACTAAATATAAACTCTATATTGATGGTATTGGCCAAGCTAATATATTTGAAGATGTTGGCTAATACAAAATGATATCATCTAGGCATTTATAGTATGAATGACCTAGTAAAATATTATAACTATATCAGTCTGGTAGATATAGTATAGGGAATTGAATAAATATGAAACAAAATATATTAGCTAGGATGATAGAATAAGATATATGGAAGAATATTTGGATGGAAATTAGATGGATAGGTAAGATGGAAAGATACTCAGAGGAGGTTATATTTATAGTAATGATGATATGATATTATATTATGTAAACATCTCCCAAAAATTACCATGATCCAATCCCAACCCATTCTCAATGTACATTCAAGGCCTGCACTAAGGGAGATTGATGCATTGATAAGTCCTTACAAGAGAAACTATCAATAAAGTGATAAAGTGAAAAATATTAGATGTATACACAAGGCACATGGGTCTTAAACATGTTCTTAGGATTCCATTGGATACATAATACCATCTACAATGCATCAATGAATCAATACATACATTTCATTAAGGTAGTTATAATTTTAGGCATCCAATATGAGTTCCCTCTTAGACTAGTGGTATCTCCTCCTCCACGCCCTCCACCACCAAAGTTGGTTTTTCCATATATTTAGGATAATTATATTTAGTTATTTCTTTCACCTATATATGATTTATCTATAAACCTAATTCAAAGGAAAGTAGTTAACATTCCTAGGAAGTTAGTATAAAATTAATTATCACATCAGAGAGTCATTCGAGACTCATAAAGGCCATTACATACTATATCATGTACTAATCTAGCACCACGGATGGTTTAGTGTGTTCCATAATAAACATAGGCAACAATCCATTCCCCTAATATATAATTGACCCCACATATTCATCAACCTTCTAGATTTCCTCATCATACATGTGAGCATATGAGTGAGGATGATAGTTGCATTATAACATCTTATTCATTTTTAGATTATGATATAACTACATTTTGTATTTTCCACTAATTGGATCATTATTACCACCTTTCAAATTTAAAGATAAATTCAAAAATTTACATAAATAAAATACATATAAACACTCAAATATTAAAAAAAAAATAAGAAACATGTTTTAAGGATGGCATGATTGTTAGATTATACTATTTACATAAGCTATTTCTCATATGATTTATATATGGCATAATGATTTTCATAAGAAACATGAATTTTAAGGTATATGAGTGTGATTCATGACATACACATTATACATGGACACATAAATGTTATACATTCATATACCCAGTGGCCATGTCGATGCTAGGGGAATCTTATTCCACATGTCAAAATATTATAGGATATATTTTTCTATGACCTTTTACCATGTTGAGCTATCTATATTACTTACACATGTCTTTTTAGTTACTCATAATTTTCATGGTTTTACATGGATATGCCACTTTACTATGATGTGAGATTGATATACATAGATATTGTAAACCAGTTTTCACTAGTTCTATAATTCACTAATGCTACTAATATGGAAAGATAGGCTAGTCAATGTTTGTCTATTGTGTGTGACCCCTTGGCCTTGTTTGTTAGAACATTTTTTTATCCCTTCATTTTGGTCACTTGGCCCTTTTTATTGTAACATATTTATGTCCCTTATATGTGGCCCTTGGCCTTATTTGTTGTGACATATTTATGTCCCTTGTTTGTACTCCTTAGCCTTATGTGTGAAATTATGTGCTTGTGAGGGAAAATATCTAGCATTATGAATTGAGTTTGTTAATCTCATTGGAATTGTTGAATTTATGGATGTTATGATCCATATTACATTCATCTACTTTAGTGTGTGATTACATGATTTATATCATGCACCTCTTTAATGCATTATATTATTTAGTTATTAAATTAATGATGGTAACTATTGTATTCCTAATTAATACATATATATTGACATGATACTTGTATTCCATGCATTTCATATGTTACTTACATGTTTCAATGACATATATACATTACTATGATGGTATATTATCCACATGTTGACATGAATATACATGGTTGCATATTTATATATGACATGACATAGTTCATTCTTATTTTGAGGTGAGTGACTTTCATTATGCCTCCCTCACCTTAAAATGGGGAGATATTAGTTGGTTTCTCATAGATAAACAAGCCTCCATGAACATGAAATTCATATTTTAGGATAGAGTATAGGATTCATAGATTTCATAATGGTTCAGATATGTGATACATATTCACACATTGATATAAAATTTTAGGGCATATTACATATATGTGCACTCACTCTATAGATACAAAGTTACAACATATATATTTAGATATAATTGAGTGCATATACCATAAAAATGAACATAATTTACATGAATAGAAAGTATAGGTCTTCACATACATATAAATTTGAGATACAAGTTCTCAAATTTTGCATATAGATGCGTAGCATTCTATATCAATTGTCACTAATTCAATGGGGCATGATATAGGTTCATGTGATTAGATATTATTAAATATGTTAGTTGGAACCAATTCATAAGGCATGATACTATTTCATACATATACACAATATGACAGTTTATAGATGGTACCGATCCAATGAGGATGATACTTGTTGATGCACATTTACATATTTTGTAGTGATCATTATTTTAGTTGTTTATTTTTAAACATAATTCAATGGAATTAGGAAGTGAGAAACCTTAAATAGTTAAGTCCATCTACAATGATTTATTCATGTTTGTTAAAGTAATGTATGCTAAGGCTCAACGATGATCAACAACCTTGGAATTACTCATAGAAAAGTTATTATGTAGCTCATACCTTAACATCTTCAAGTAAAAGATCAGATGTAGTGTTGGTTCTTAATTGTACACCTCATACACTCAACTTTGAAAACTTGAATAAAATGACAAACCAAGATGAAAAAATTGGTAGTATTATCATTATAGCTGGGGAAAGGTTTGGCATCAATAATGGATCAAACATAGAAAATGACTGAGAGGCACCTAAAAAGGGTATGGTCAGTTCCTTGCTACTTCTAGCTCTACCTGAACCAAGGTAAGAGGACCTAAAGGGTATCTTTCTCACAAGGAGACATTCTACCATTCAATCTCCATGGGGATGTTTAGCACAAGAAACACAAATATGACCAGGGCATAACCAAAATCATTCAATCCACCCAGGAAGGGTTGTCACATGGAATGAACAAATTCACTAGGTCACATACAAGCTACTGAAGATAGATGGGTATATGATTGTAACTTTCATTCTGAAGAATCTTCAACAACAAGGGTTAAATGGAAAATTATAGTACTATGCTTTAAAACAAAAAATGCAAACACATGTTATATAGGCAATATTTTATGCATTTACAAGGCAAATAACACTTAAATTATCTAAAGGGTGTATTATTTTCAGGGTAGAATAGGGTAGGACAAGTTAGATAATTATAAAATGTGTGGTGGTGTGCTAGTGGTTTTCAAATATCAGGGTATCTTACAAGATTCATGACATTATTCCTTAGCAAAGATGTATGGAAAACTCAAATGCAAGACAATGGGAAAATACCAGATGATCCCTAAAAGACTAGAACATACACTGAAACTAAACTTTCAAACACTTTTCCCTATTGAATCCATAAACCTAGGGTACCTTAACAAGTTATTCAGTAACATATTCTAAAATAATGTAGAAAGGGATTTATAACTCATATCTATGCTCAAAATGATAACTAGTAATGAATACAAACCCAAATGTCCAATCAACATAACTTGAAAAACACATTGTTGCACTTCATCAATAGGAAATAGCAAAGAACCAAAAGCATTCCATTAACTTTAAAAATAAATATAATATAAATAATTTCTCCAAAATGTTTCCATAAGGACAATCATGGTGAGACTTCTCCATCTTGGACAAGGGAAACATAAACATACTCTCAAAGCTTGTTAATGGTTGTACATTTGCAACCACCTTAGCAAGGGAGACAAGATCTACACACATCATTTGATCCCAAAAAAATTGTAGAACCTAGGCTTAGAGAAAAACAAAAATACCAATAACAATGACCAACCCTAGAAAAGAGGTAAAAAAAACCCTATTTATACATTTTTCACCCTTTTTAAATCTGGGATAGTGGGTTGAAATTTTGAAAATTACAAAACAAACCTTCAAGTTCTACCAAGATGCTCCCAATTCGAATATAGCCTTTTTCATGCCTGAAATCTTCATCCATTTACATGAAAAATAATTTCTCTAACTACCTCTACAAGGAATTATGAATATTTGTAACAAACTCTTGGATTTCATGGCTGGAGATGCCTTTCACATGAGCTAGAGGGAGAAAAATTGTTTGAGGAGCCAAACAAACTTTGTCCTCATGTGTAATTTCCTAGAGATGCTCTTCTGTTAATCAATTTCAAATAACGAAAACATCTAAACAAAAATCTTTCCCTTTGTGCATGCTAAATAAATCCCATTACCTTGTGATGATTGCATTGGAAAGCTCCAACTATGGTAGAGGTAGAAAATGATTCACAACCATTTAGAAAATATGCTTTGGAATGGCCCACAAACCTTCGTCTATGCTTTGAAATCTTTGTCATCAATGAAGGAGCCATCAATTTTAGCTTTAAAATTAGATATTACCATATATTGACATGTGGCATGCCACATAAGATCTAACTAGGCATTTGTGGGGCTTAAAAGTGACTAAGCCAATCAACTGGTTCCAATCTAAATATGTGTCGCTTCTTCATGCAATCTTGAAGTTGGATCAAATACACACCTTTGATCTTTTAAAAAGTCTCTGGGCCTTGACTTCATTGCAAGCCATTTAGTTTGATTTTACGCCTCTGAGATCCTACAACTTGGTAGCTCTACAGGTTCTCTATATACCTTACAAATAATCTCAACTGCTTGAATGCTATCACACCACATGGTAATATCTTAGGCTTCTTGACCTTTTGACCTATTCCACATCATTGATCTTGACATATAAGATTGAATGTGTATCATTGATATTTATCTAGTTCATTGTAGTTATGTCACAACTGTGTTAGACCTAGACCCTTTAAAAAGTCTGCTCTCATTCGCATCATTGATTTGTTGGATCCATGATCGATCATGAACTATCAATTTTCTTGGTCAACTGTCAAGATCAAGACACTTATCTTTTTGGTATCCCTTCAGAGGATCATTGATTTTTTAACCTCCACTCACCATCTGATTCATTGTCACTTTCTTGAGATTAAGACACTTATTGATCTCGTGTTCTCTCATAGGGTCTTTAATGTTTTGATTATTCACTCACCATTAGATCTTAGTTTGAATAAACAAATGCAGATTGTCAATCATCAAGCTTGACTTATTGACTCAGGTATATGCCCATAGACCATTGATTTATGTCTCAAGCTCTCAGGATCCTACCACTTATCAACCCTACGTTCACTTGAAACTTGTTAAGGATATTTTAAATTCAAATGGCTATTTCTCATGGGTTAAACTTGAAATCCCTACACATGTCATCATTTTTCTAAATTTTCCATATAAGATGTCCAAATGATGATCTGGTTTCTTTAGCTTATGTTAGTCATTTTTTCCTTAAATAAGGGCACTATGAGGCATAGAAATTAAGCTAAAATAAAGACCATCAAGAGTTTCAAATGATGAGGGTCAACATTTGGCTCGTGAGGCCAAAATGTTAGCAGCAACTAAAGGGGACTTAGTCATGGGTAGAAAGCTCTTGAAGGGTTCTAAAATTGAACTTAGGTATAAATAGGACACTTAACCATCTGGTGAACACATAAAAATAAGAATTTATCTAAACAAAGTAGGCATTTATACTTCTAAAGCTCAATTGATTTAGTGCAATTTTGGGCACTAACACTGACTCTCACCTGGGGATGTACACCCCCTACAGGTGTGCAAAGAACCCTAAAACATAATACTAGGTGCCAATCCATTGGGACATAGAGTCAATAATTAGTCAATTTATCAATAGAGACCCATGAAAGCTCAATAAAATAATGGTAGACTAATAAAAATAGATCAGGAGGATTTGAAAACAAACACATGGAAAAAAACATGAAAGGAAACTATACAAACAAAACCGAAAGTAGAAAGGAAATACAAATAACAAAAGAACAAAAATATACAGTATACATTAATTTACACAAGTTACGGACTCAATCAAGGAAGTGTTTTAGATGTCTGCCATTGATTGGCAGCTTCCGTATTTCACCATCCAAATCTCTCAAGAAGAAAGTGTGTTCTTGAATCCAGTAGTCAATGGAATAGGGACCCATCCACAAGGCATCAAATTTGTCATGCTTGCCTTTCTCCTCATGCTTGATGTCCTAAAGTAGACCCAGATCACCTACTTGTAAATTCATTAGAGTGACCTTATTATTGAATATCTTCTTCATTATTTCCTTGAATTTTGGATGTATTTCATGAGCTTGTCTTTGAATTTCATCAAGCTAAATAATCTAGTTCGTCCTGCTTTCATATTGGTTGATTTGCTCATCATATTTAGCTATTGCATGAGTTGATAAGTCAATGGTTACAAATTCAAAGGCAAAATTACTTGAGCTCCATAAATAAGCTCAAAAGGAATTTTTCCTATAGCTCTCTTAGGTGTAATCCTATCAGCCCACAAGGCACACTTTAGCTATTCACCCCACTTCTTCTTATTTGTTTACAAAGTACATCTAATGATTTTGAGCAATTTATTATTACTTGATTCTACTTTCCCATTCCCTTGAGAGTTATAATTAGAAGCATAAGTTAATTCAATCTCATACTCTTTGCATAATGCCACCAAAGGTTTGGCTTTAAAGATCATGGCATTGTTAGCAATAACCTTAACAAGGACACCAAATCTACAAATAATCTAATTTAGCAAAAAATCCATAACTACTTGGTGTGTTAATTTCTTTGTAAGGACTGCTTCAACCCATTTTGTGAAGCAGTCAATTACAACTAGTATCGATCTATGCCTAGTGCTTGATGAATCACCAATTTCTCCAAGAAAATCCATTCCCCATTATCTAAATAGGCCTTTAATTATCATAGGTTGTAAGGGAAGAGAACCTAAAGCTTTCATCCTCCCAAAAAAGCACTAACATTTCTCACACTTTATAACTTTCGAAGCAACATCTTTGAACAATGATGGCCACCAATAACTAGCTCTCAAAATTTTATAAGTTGTAACCTTAGGTGAAAAATGGCCACCACATACTCCACTATCGAAGTCTTTAACCAGGTCAGTAGTTTTATCTTCTACCATGCATCTTAAGAGGTACTTTTGGGAAACAAGCTTGATAGTTCTTCTTTGATTCTTATCCAAGTCAGGGGGACAATTCATATTTTTCAAGTAGTAAATAATATATGTATACCATGAAGACATGTTAAATTGACTCAAAGAATCATCACCATTAAAAATAGTAGTGTTTACCTCAACAACTTACAAATTAGTCTCAATCATGAGTTTGGCTAGAGCCATCCCTCTCACTAGCTTGGTAATCTAAATATCCATGTCATACTCCTACAACTTGTTGACCCACCTGCATCTCTTACTGGATACTTTAGTCTAAGTCCAAATGTCCTTTACCATGGTATGCATAACATAAGCAATAATATTTCAACTCAAAATATAAGACTTGAACATTTTGACAGCTTTCAAATGAGTGAAAGTGTGTTTTTCCATAATGGTATAATTCAGTTCAAGACGTTGCGTAACTTTGCTAAAGAAAGCTATGGGATGCTCATGACCATCTTCATTATTTTACAATAGAACATCAACAACAATATTATATGATGCAAAAGAGAATATTTGATATGGCTTAGTGTAATCAGGGTTGGCCAAAATAGGGGCAAAATTTAAAACTCCTTTGATGTCATTAAACATTTGCATAGCCTTCTCCTCCCACTTGATGGTCTGGTCCTTCTTTAGCATGGAAGTAATAGGCAAAGTAATATTTGCTAAATTAGACACAAACCTCCTCACAAAATTGATTTTTCCAAATAAAGACTGGATTCCCTTCTTATACTATGGGATAGGCACTTTGTCAATGGCTTCTACCCTTTCGAGGTCAATCATGACACCATATTTGGACACTATATGTCCCAATAACTTGGCCATTTGTACTTAAATGATATTTCTTAGGATTAAGTGAAATGTCAAACTCCCTACATCTAATCAACACTTTCTCTAGATGCTCTAAATGTTCTTCTCTAGTCTTGGAGTACATAGTGATATCGTCCTGATACATAGCTATAAACTTATTAATTATCCATGCAAAATCAACGTCCATATTTTGTTTGAATGTTGCACCGGTATTCATTAACCTGAAAATCATCTTCATATATACATACATACCCGAAGGCATTGTGAATGCGATCTTGGGTCTCTCATATTCCTTCACCACAACCTGGTTATACTCTAAGAAGCCGTCTAATGTGGACAAAATCTTTGATCTAGTAACACTTTACAACATGTTATCCATATTAGGTATGGGATAATTATCTTTTAAAGAAGCTTTATTCAAATTTTGGAAATTCACACACAAGTGGATGTCACCATTCTTCTTCCGTATAGGGACTAAATTTTCAACCCATGATAAATACCTAATGGGGTGAATGATTCCACCATCCCTTGGCTTCTTTAACTCATCCTACATCTTGGTGGCTAAGATGGGATTAATAAGCCTCTATTTTTGCCTGAAAGGCTTGCTATCAGGTTAGAATGGGATGATGTGTTGAAACAAGTCCTCCCTATACACTTTCAATTTAGAATAAGACTATGTTATACAATCTTGGTACTTTTTAAGTAGCTGCATGTAAACTTCCTTCTCAATTGAACTTAGGTGAGTACCAAGCCAAACCTTCCTTGGATTCTCATGAAAATCCAAATTGGACTCAGTCACATCTTTTGATACAAATGAGTCTCTTGATTTGATTATATCAGTTCCATCAAAAGACACTTCTAAACTTACCAATCCTCTAGGGAATGTGTTTGTCTTCAGTTGAATAGTGTCCTTCCCAAACAAGGTTTCCTTACCATCACAAACCTGAACCATAGATTCCAAGTCTATGAGTTGATCATGGAACTCATCTTCACAATTTAGAAACCTTTTAATCTATTCATCATTATCAAACACCTACTAATGATGAACATTATCTAGGATTGAAGCTCGAACAAGCACCTCCACTTAATAATGAGGGCTCGTATTTACAATATCAAACTGATCACCTAACCCTACAAGTCTATCATCCTCTTCGTTGAAAATTATATATGATAATAAAGATTTAATGCATCAAATAATTCAAGCAAATCCTAAACTACATTCCAATATTATTTCAACCTTTTATTTTTGGTGGCGTAAACATTATAGACCTATTTAACCACTAGCTCAGAATCACCCTTGACAATCAAATTTTTAATTCGATCTTCACAAGAGATCCATAAGCCAAGCAAGAGTGCCTCATACTTAGTAGTGTTATTTTTGCACTCAAAGGACATCTGAAAAGAAAACATGCAACATTTACCATTTGGGGCATAGAAGACAACCCCAGCTCCATTTCCAAGATTGGAGCAAGCCCTATCAAAACACATCTTCCAAACTACACCTTCTTTATCAGGTTCAACATCAAGAACAACAGGTTATTCATTAGCATCAACATTCCCAACAAAGTTTCCCAATTTAACATTTATATATAATATTTCATTGAGAACACGTTTCGGATATCTTCAATTACATGTAGCATATTTGGCTCTCTATAAATTTTGACCATATTACCCTCAAATAGAATGGTGGAATAATACAAGTCCATGTGTACATTTCCACCCATGCTAGCAGCCCATTTACATGACAACAGCATCCCTCACTTAGGTAGGTAGTCCAAAACTACCACATCCATATTCAAATACTTTCTTGGATGCACTACCAAATGTACTACCAAACCCTTGACTTATCCAACAACTAGAACCTCTCATGACTCCATGGCATAACACTTGCCAAAGGTTAATGTAATATTAACTGCTATTTCATTTAGGACACCCAGGGGCATCAGATTTCAAGAAGCTCCAAAGTCAAACATGTAGTTGCGATCAATCTAGCCATTGATCATTAGAGTTGTATAAAATGGATCCACATTCAGCTGAATTTCTACTAAAGTAGTTCCCAAATAGACCTCTAGATCAGGTTCAAAAACCTCTTCTTATTTTTTATCACTTTTTAGGGGTGTTTGGGGTATCACAATTTTATTTACAACTAACCTTTCACCAATTTCTAAGTACTTAAATTCTCTCTTCCTATGTTTAGGTATTCTTAATAATTCAACAAGTGGCATAATGATTTTTAATTGACTCAACACTTGGGCCATATCACATATGATATATTGAGGAAGATGATTATTTGGTGGAAGGGTAACAACACCTTTAGCTAGAATATAGTTACTTAAAGTATACATTGGAGTAAGTTGGGATAAATTTGCATTCTTAATATCATCCTTCCAAGATGGATTAGTTTTAGCATCATTCATACCCTTAGGGATACTAGACAATATGGGTATTATATTCTTGGTTAGAGCACCTCTTGATTTAGCAACTTGGGAAATGGGTACTAGTTTGGAAGCTTTAGGGATTATTGTAGTTTTTTAAGCATCCTTATTAGCATCCCCTGCCTTTGGATTTATAAGGGCAGTGTCTTGAGGAGTAGTACCTTGATATTTTCTTCTCAAGTTATATTCTTTCTCTTGGGAAATTATTGTGTTACCTATCAGTTGCTTGTCCTTAACTGATAGTATCCCCCCATCATATTTCTTAATCATCATAAAGCATAATAAATTGAAATCATCAGTGGGAAATTCATATGATTATGCTATATTAACATCATAAGAAAATTTAGGATTTGGGAAACTTACCTTCTCAACCACACTCTAAAATTGATCAACAGTAGTATCACTCCGCAATTTTGTGGAGGTAGTCATTTTGCTTCAAGGGCTTTGACAATTGAACATCAAAATATCATCACCAAATGATGTAGACTCAGGTTCATCCACATCTTCATCAATCGATTTTGCATTATCACATGGGGGATGAGGAAGGAAGCACTTGTCATACCAATCAATATCAATGTCACAACCCACTACATTCACTTTGGCTTTCAACAGATCAAGCACTTCTTTTCCACCCATCTATTTTGATTTCTATCCATTCTTTCATCACATGCAGGCCTCTTCCCTCTATCATTATCTCAATTGTGGAAAATAGGCCCCCTTTGTGCTTGATTCATATTTAGAGCCCTCTCCTAACTTGTAGACACATGAGGGATCCCCTTATCTTCTCTAAACAATTTATATGACATTTATTTGATAGCGAATGCCAAAGTTTTAACCATCTCCTCAAGGTTAGTTGTCTTAGTGGACTGTGTTTTTTCCAAATCAACTAATTTTACATCAGCTCACTTGTTCATGGGCTTTCCCACAGCCTTTATGTTGTTCTTAATTTGGATGATCATATTGAATGCCAATTGCAGGTTTGTGGGAGCTTTGTCCCTCAAGTAGTACGCAACCTTCTTGTTAAAGGCATCACAATATTTTATCAAGCACATTGTATCACTAGGTCTGATGTTCTTGGGCAGCCACATCATATCTTTGTTGAACCTTTTATTGAATTCCTATACACACTCATTGGGGTTCTTTTTTATGTTTTCAAATTTAGACAAAAGGAACCTTGGATCAATTCTATCACCATATTGAATTTTAAAAATATTCTTCATCTCTTTCCACAAATCAATGCATCCACAGGGAAGGGAGTTGAACCATTCACAAGTGTCTTCTTCCAGCATGTGCACAAATAAATTAATGCACACATCCTCATAGTCAACCTCATAATCTTCAATGATATTTTGAAACACCTTCAAGCACTGATCATCAATCACTACATTGTTCCCATGGAATTTTGGAAGGCATTTCTTTACTTCATTAGGATAACCTTCTATGTCATTAAAACTGATAGGCCTAAATCTATAAACATAGAATGTAGGATGTTCATTCTCATCTTGGTCCATGTGCCTCATGATTGGTTCAATTGGAGGTTTAAGAATAATTGGTAAAGGGTTATGAGGGGGTGAATGAGGTGGATTTGGCAGATCAAACTTCAGAGGGGATTCAGCTAGTTGACAAGGAGTTGGATAATAAATGGGACTATATGTTTTATAATTATTAGGAGAGCTATGATAGTCCTCAATAATGGGAAGGTCAATAAACAGTTCAAGATTACCAAAACCTTAGAAATCTTTAGCAACTATTTTTTGCCCTTCAACAGACATCCATACTTGTCTCCCTCTTCTTTGATGAATACTTAAGACAAGTTTCTTAGATGAGTCACCCTTGAAGGATGATCTCAATCCTTCTAGCTTTGCAAACAAAGGAAATACTCAAAGCTAAAAAAAGAGAATATTCAGAACAGGGACAGATCTTTCTTGAAACCAAGTGATAAAATGGGAGTCACCACTAGAATCACAATTCTAGAATATAATAGTTGACAAATTGATAGTGATACATGTTGACAACATACTTTGTTAAATTTATAGATGAGATAATAGCACAAAGACACTAAAATTTTAGAATTATGTTCAAAAAGGCAAAAACAACTTCCAACATGCAATCTTAATAGTTGTTTGCAATAAACACAACAGAAGTTAATTTGTCAAATCTTAAAAATTCATGGCATGTCCCTAGCAAAGTGTTACAGTGTTGACAGCCAATATAGTCATATCAGTGAAAATATAGGTAGAGAACATTGAAACTAAAATACTTACATCTCTCTGCAAGAGTCCTCAACAACATAAGTGACTAGGACTTCAATTTAGTCCCCATTAACGATGTCATTTGGGT
This sequence comes from Torreya grandis, assembly GCA_037957365.1. Lineage (NCBI taxonomy): Eukaryota > Viridiplantae > Streptophyta > Pinopsida > Cupressales > Taxaceae > Torreya > Torreya grandis. The sequence goes on from JARHVA010001956.1 coordinate 2,795,740, forward strand.
GGCAACATTGATGAACCATAGATGGTCAGAATATCACAAATAGGCAGAGAACTTTAAAATGATAGTAGCTCTCTGCAAGATTCCCTAGTAACACATAAGTAACTAGGACTTTAATTCATTCCCTGATAATAGTGACAGTTAAGTGTTGCTTCCTAGTTTTACACCTCATACGCTCGGTCTTGCACACTTGAATAAAATGTCAAACTAAGATGAAAAACCTAGTAGTATTATTGTTATATCCAGGAAGGGTTTGGCATCAATAATGGACTAGACGTAGAAAATGACTGAGAGGCACTCACAAAGGGTATGGTCATCTCCCTACTACTTTTGGTTGTGCCTGAACCAAGATGAGAGGACCTAAAGGGTATCTTAATCACATGGAGATATTCTACCATTCAATCTCCATGGGGATGTTTAGCACAAAAAACACAAATATGACCAAGGAACAACCAAACTCATTCAATCCACCTGGGAAGGGTTATCACATGGAATGAACAAATGCACTAGGTCACATAAAAGCTACTAAAGACAAATGGGTATATGACTGCAAGTTTCATTCTAAAGAATCTGCAACAACAGGAGTTAAATGGAAACCTACAGTACTATGCTTCAAAACACAAAATGCAAACACATGTTATGTATGCAATACTTTATGCATTTACAAGGTAAGTAACACTTAAAATATCCAAAGGGTATATTACTTGTAAGGTATAATAGGGTAGGATAGGTTAGATAATTGTAAAATGAGTGGTGGTGTGTTGTTGGTTTTCAAACAATAGTGTATCTTGCAAGATTCATGACATTATTCCTTAGCAAATATGTATGAAAAAGTCAAACGCAAGATAATGGGAAATACCAGATGATCCCTAAAAGACTAGAACATACATGGAAACTAAATTTTCAAACACTTATCCCTGTCAAATCCATAAGCATAGGGTTCCCTAACAAGTTATTCAGCAACATATTCTAAAATAATGCAGAAAGGGTTTTATAACTTAGATCTATGCTCAAAATGATAACCAATAATGAACACAAACCCAAATGTCCAATTATCATAACTTACAAAATATATTGCTTCACTTCATCAACAAGAAATAACAAAGAACGACAAGCATTTTCATTAACTTGAAAATAAATATTACATACATCGATTCTCTAAAATGTTGCCATGGACACAAGGATGGTGATACTTCTCCATGTTGGACAAGGGAGACATAAATATGCTCTCAAAGCTTGCTAATGGTTGTACACTTGCAACCACTTTATCAAGGGAGACGATATCTACACACAACAGTTGATCCCAAAAAAAATTATAGAACCTAGGCTTAGAGAAAAACAAAAAGACCAACAATAATGACCAACCCTAGAATAGAGGAAAAAATCTTATTTATACATTTTTCACCTTTTTAAATCTGGGACTATGGGTTGCAATTTGAAAATTTTCAAAACAAACCTTTAAGTTATGCCAAAATGCTCCCATTTGGAATATACCCTTTGCCACGCCTGAAATCTTCACTCATTTGCATGAAGAATCATTGCTCTAACTGCCTCTGCAAGGAATGATGAAGATTTGCAAAAAACTCTTTGATTTCATGGCTGGAGATGCCTTTCACATGATCTAGAGGGAAAAAATCATTTGAAGATCCAAACAAACCTTGTCCTCACGTATAACTAACTAGATATGCTCTCTTGTTAATCAATTACAAATCATGGAAACTTCTGGATAGAAATCCCTCCCTTTGTGCATGCCAAAAAAAGCCCATTACCTTGTGATGATTGTATTGGAATTCTCTAGCTATGGTAGAGGTAGAAAATGATCAATGACCATTTGGGAAATATGCTTTTGAATGGCCCAAAGACCTTCTTTTTCACTTTAAAATCTTTCCCATCAATAAAGGAGCCATCAATTTTAGATTTAAAACTAGAGATTACCACATATTGACATTGGTCATGCCACATAGGATCCAAATAGGCATTCATGGGGCTTAAAAATGACTAAGCTGATCAATTAGCTCTAATCTATACATGTGTCACTTCCTCGTGTAATCTCAAAATTGGATCAAATATGCACCATCGATCTTTTAAGAAGTCTCTGAGCCTTGACTTTATCATGAGCCATTAATTTTGATTTTGGGCCTCTGAGATCCTTCTACTTGGTAGTTTTGTGGGTTCTTTGTATACCTTAAAAATAGTCTCAACTACTTGAATGTTATTGCACCACATGGTGGCATCTTAGGATTCTTAACCTTTTGACCTATTCTGCATCATTGATCTTGACATACAAGATTAGATGCGTGTCATTAATGTCTATCTAGTTCATTATGGTTGTGACACATGTCACAACTCTGTTAGACCTAGACCCTTTGAAAAGTTTGCTCTCATTTTCATCATCAATCTTTTGGATGCACGATCAACTGTGAACCATCAATTTACTTGGTTGACTACTAAGATCAAGACACTTGTCTTTTTCATGTCCCTTCAAAGGATCATTGATTTGTTGACCTACACTCACCATCAGATCCATTATCACTTTCCTGAGATTAAGATAGTTTTTGATCTCATGTTCTCTCGTAGGGTCTTTGATGCTTCGATTCCTTGCTTACCATTCAATCTTAGTTTGCATGAACAAATGTGGATTGTCGATTGTGAATCTTGACTTATTGACTTAGGCAAATTCCCATAGATTGGTTATTTATGCCTCAAGCTCCCAGGATCCTTTCACTTGTCAACCTTGCATTAATTAGAAACCTATTAAGGATTTTTTTAAATCTAAATGGTTATTTCTCATGGCTTAAAATTTACGTCCCTGTGTACATCATGATTCTACTAAATTATCCTTGTAAGATGTCCAAATGATGGTCTAGTTTCTTTAGTTTATGTTAGTCATTTTTTTCCTTAAACAAGGGCACTATGAGGCATATAAATCAAGCTAAAATAAAGACCATCAAGAGTTTTGAATGATGAGGGTTAACATTTGGCTCATGAGGCCAAAATGTTAATAGTAATTAAAGTGGACTTATTCATGGGTAGAAAGCTCTTGAAGGGTTCTTAAATTGATCTGAGGTAAAAACAAGACACTTGACCATCTAATGAACACTTGAAAATAGGAAGTGGGCTAAACAAATTAGGCATTTACACTTCCAGGTTCAATTACTTTAGTGCAATTTTGGGCACCAACAGGTAGATTATTTATTTTAGTGATTGTGCTTAAAATTCAACAATGATCAAAGCACTACTCCATACATTCATGAGGGTTAGGGAATTCATCTTCCTAACCCAAAGGCTTGCATAATTATACAAAGTTTTATTTGATCACCTCTAATGATTCAATGGTTCAATAAGCAGAACCATTTTCCAATGATTCAACAAACATCATCTCGAATGAATTACATATAAATAGGCAAAAGGCCAAAAATCTCGAACAAAAAATAATTAGTAACATGGGCTAAAAAAATATGTTGAACAAAACCAAATCAACAATGATGAGAAAACATACACCAAAAACCAAAATTAAAACACAAGGACCAGCAAACAACTAGAAACTAAACATCAATCCTAATAAGGAATGTATTCTACTCTTACCCCAAGTCATTGGGAACTTTCTCAAGATCACCAACACCTCGGACCTCTACTTGAGATAGCAAACATTGTCCTAGCCTTTGATCCTTTTGCTTGACCTCAAGTTACTTTGATCATATCTCACAACTCTAATGACCTCCTTCAACACATTAATGTTGGAAATGTAGTTTATAATAGTCAATTTACTAATCTAGATTATTTGCTTAATGTTCTCCTACATATGTAACTCCTCCCTTTCAAGATTAGAGATCGACTCCTCCAGTCATAATAGTTTATGACAAGCATTCTCACCATCTCTTGTATCCTTTGGAAAAATAGTCTGACTCATGCTACCACCAAAAATAATCTTTATTTGTTTGATGGAGTCCTTAATACCATCACATTCCTTCACTAATAACTTTAGAATACATTTTTGAAGGTCTATATCATTGGCCAAAGTCTTTAATTCATCCTAATAATTCCCATCACCAAAATCCAACACCCTCTTTTTCCATTTAATAACCACTTTACCAAGATATACAACCCTCATATGGGAACAAGTGTCATAATTGTGTACATCTTGAAAAAATAAAATTGTAATTTTTCTTACATCGAGAAGAATAATAGTAAATCAATGTGTTCGACCCTAGAGTCTGAAGATAATTATAGGTGAAATATATGCCCCTTTTGAGATATGGGATAAACCTTTCAATCATATATCTCAAAAGAAAAGGATTGTGTGCATCAAGTACATGAGATAAAAAATAAAATCATTGACTTTTAAAATGAGAATATATCATCTTACTAAAACTTAACAATTGTAGAGAGGAATAAAAAAGAAATTATATTTTCCATGTATTTTTTTAGATCTTATAAACTAATTTAATATAAATGACGTTAAAAGTCATTATCATTAATTGACAAAACTATCTTCTACCTAAATAGATACCCATTAACAATTAGTGAAGATTTACTTGTCATGAAGTCATCATGTTTTTCGTAACTCGTTACAAACATACATAAAATGTATAATAATAATCTTCACGTGTCATATAAAGTGATTTTAATTTTATTTGTTAGTTCAATAACACTAAAAGTTGACAACATAACTTTTTTTAGTTCATTGTACTAATTTTGATGGAGGTAGTATAGATTGATTTTGTTGTAAAGGATGTTAAAATTTAAATTCACGTCTTCCACTTTCACATTATATACTTCTATTAATATTAGTATATATATCTTAAAGATATTTATATGAAAAATGTCAAGGTATGTCAATCTTAAAGTTATTATTTTGAATTTTTCAATACCATTATTATTAACAATTTCATTACTTTCTTTACAAATTTATCACTGATTGATGACAAATCATGTCAATCTAACTATACCAATGTGTCAATCTCAAAAATATATATTTGGAAAAAAAAGGGGGGCTCCAAATTACACCATATGACTAAAATATTATGATTTTTTGATTGATTTCTTTAATAAAAAAGAAAAAACGTGTAATGGATAGATAAATGGATGTTAAATTTAAGATCAAAACTATAAGTGAGCACACTGATAGACATTATAGCTCATTGAAACTCCCCACTCCCTCGGATGTTATTGTAGAATGCTTCTCAGCATAATAATAGTAGTAATTTTCATGTCATTTTATTTGATATTCGACAACATAATATTTGAGAGATCTAATATTTTCATGGTCTATAAGATAGATATGAGAGTTTCCAGAGAAAATTGTGTGTAGATATTTTTGTCTGATATTTCTCACTCTGTGATCTATCATTGGGATGAGAAAAATGAATGTAGATTACAGAATTAGGTTCTTATAAAAAGACAATTTCATTGCTCATGAAAGGCCCAACCATATTTTATACCTTAGGTTGAAGGCATTTATAACAAGATATGTAAAATTTTAAGAATGAATAACATTAAATTAGTCTTTTTATAGTTTAGTTCTCCTCACTTAAAGATTATCAGAGAATTTTTGAGGAGGGGCCTTGGCTTTGGATTAGAGTTGGGCTATTCATTACCCTTTGGTGTTTAGATTTTGATCTTACCACTTTGGTGGTGTCTAAAATGTTAGTTTGGGTTTGGATCCTAAATATTCCTCTTCCTTTCTTGTGCCCTTCAGTGTGTGAGGCTATTGGAAATGTCCTGGGAAGTTTCATCAAGATAGATTACGAGAGGTCCAAATAAGGACATTTCATTTTTACTCGTATTTGTGTGGAGATGTACCTCAACAAAGGTCTCCTAGATAAATTACAGTTGAAACGTGATAATTTCAATTAAATTAAAACCTTAGATTATGAAAAAATAGTTTTTAGTTATTAGTTCTACCATCAAACCAGGAATCTCCAGGGAGCATGCCCCCAAGTGAATAAACCAAAAAAAATGGACCAACCCCTTAAATCTAAAGGTTGAAAACCATATGAACCTCCACCTTCAAAGGATGAAGAATCAAAAGCCTTAATCGATATGGATACATTTGAGGTCAAGATAAATTATAAAGATGGAATAAGAAATAATGATGGATCAGAGGCTAGGGTAGAAACACCTATGAAAGACCCCTCTCACAATGAGACATTTGTAGACATGGTTATAGGTGTAGGAATCAAATGATCTCATGAATCTGAATCTTTTGAGTCTAATAAGGATCAAGCCTCATTTGATCCTTTGCTATAGATGGTTATTAATAGTCCTCATCTAGATGTCTAGATAGAGGTCACAAAGAAAAAAGGCAAAAAATGATGTTTTGTCTTTGCAAAAGGGTATCTCGAAGTCATTTTGGGTGATGTGATGTGATGTTATTTTTTATTTTCTTGTGTTGTGTTCTGAGTTAAAACGTCTTCTCTATTATAGATTCTAGGATATGTATACCAATCAGCCACTTTGTTATGTAACCTTCTATTAGTTTATTATATTTTAATAAAGTTCTACTAAAACATTCCAATATTAAAAAATAGGGGATTATCAAATTATCAAAAGATTGTATAGAACCATCTCAAAGAAATGGGATTTACAAGATTGATTTATTAAAGAAATTTGTCATTTTGTTAACAAGTAATTTAATGATCATGATATTGACATAATAAATAAAGGGTGATTAAGTTGTTTCTAATTAAACACTCATCAAAACAAAACATCATATTTGTATTAAAGACACCAAAGTCTTTAACTTTGAAATATTGATATTTTAAATAAAGAAGTAGAAATCAATAGAGATTTAAAAAATATAACAATATCAACAATTAGACTTGAACCAATCATGACATTCTATTATAAATTTCTTAAAAACACACACACACAAATCACCATATGTTGGTGAATAATTTTTAAATACCAATTTGAGCCTTAACTATGCTTTTGACTTTATACAATAATACATGATGTTTAACTAACTTTAATTAAGAGAAGTTAGTAGTTATATTCTTTAGGATTTTTAAATTATTTATAGGCTCAACTAACAATAATCAATCTTGTATCCAATGAGATGTGAGTGAGTTGGTTAAAGTGGTTTGGTTGTGTCCATCTCCATCCAAGGTCAAATCTTGATGGTATGTTAGGCTGGTTGTGGCCAATGGAGATGGTTGTGGGGCTAATCGTGGTCGTAGTGATGTCTGGGTTGATTCACAAAGTTTGGGGACAAAAAGTATGGCATTCCCCCAATTTTGAATTTTTTTACAAAGGGTGTACGCCCTTTTTTTAAATTGTCAAGGCTCAAGATTATGCCTGATCCTCAAGGGCGTATGCCCTTTGTAAAACATAAAGGGCATACACCCTTATGTTTTTCATTTCATTTTTTGTTTGCATCTCAAACCCACAACCATTTTTAGAATTTTTTTCCATTTGCATTTCTCTTATAAATCCACGTGTGCGCATTGGATTTGTATCCCACCAACTGGATTCAGCATTTGGGTTGCTACCTAAGATATGTTGATTTTTAAATTTTAATTTTTTCATTTGTATTTATATTTATTCATGCAATTAAGTTTTTGAGTTTAGATTTGCATTATATTTTCTTGCATTTCTTAAAAACTTGATTTCTATTTAAATCTAGATACACAATTGAATGATGGATCCATTGCATGAAGAAAATGTTAGACAAAATCCCAAATAATTTGATTTTGCACAATTCAAAATGTCAACAATTACAAATAATCATCAATGGTTTGCATCACTCCTCAGCTGATAGTGCACACATTTCACTTGCCAATACACTAGAGATTATTTTTAATGAAGTGAGAAATGTAACTTCGTAACTTGATGCAATGTTGCACATAAAATAGAGGCCATGAAATAATTTTATTCTAAAAAATTATCATATGAATGTGTTAAGAAAAAAATAACAAAAGAAGTTGTGTGCAGTTTGTTTATTAATCCTAGAACCAACCAACCTCCACCGATGAATTGCAAACATATTAGTATTGATTGGTGTGTTCATGAGGACATGAAAAATAACTTTTGGGATAAGTGGCGGATGGTGTTTGATGAGCCTCCATGCAAAAATAATGAGAATCCATTATGCTTTTTGATATAAATGTATTTTGAATTTGTGCTACAATAAATTACAAATGATTTTGACATGAAGGCATCCTAAGGTAGGGGAGGTGGGTCTTCATTTGATAGACCTAGTTGTAGGAAAGATCAAAACCATCATAACTAATCTTAGAAAAATAGAAAGATAATATCACATGCCTTTGTTTTTAAAATTTTGTATTGTAACATACAGATGGATGCCCTTAAGGTGGTTATGAGTCTGACACGAATTATGATTGAGCATGGTATACATACATTAAAGACTTCTACTCAGCTTATAGGTGGTGCTAGTGGTAGTGGTAGTAGTGGTGTTAGTGGTAGTGGTACTTATGGTAGTGGTAGTGGTGGTAATGGTTTTTGTGGTGTTGGTATAGGTGTTAGTGTCCCTCCTCCTACTCATGTTACAGTTATTGTGCATTATTGCACATCATGTGGGAGGAAGTATACGGGACCTCTTGTTCAAGTGTGACATACATAAAGTACATTTCTGGAGACTAGCATGCTAGAGAATATGCCACCTATAGATGCTTCAGAAGCTTAAGATACTAGCATGCTAGAGCATACACCACCTATAGATGATTCAGTAGTGCATGACACTAGCATGTCAGACACTATGTCAGATGTACTAGATTCACCAACTCCTTTCAAGATATGTTAGCCTATTGTGCATGAGTTATATAATTCAACATCTATATTTGATACACAAGTTTAATTTTAATTATAGTTTGTTTATGTTTGTAAAAAAATATTAAATTTATTTTCTAGTATGTGTTTTCTTAATTGATAAATTTATTTGACTCAAATTATTATATTTTGCTTGTGTAAATGATTGGTGATATTTTAGGTAGCTCAACAGGCCTTTACTCTATTGTATAGGCTACAATTGGCATGGGTATGCCCTATACATTGGTTTGTAAACTTTTAAATTACATATTTATTCATGTATGTTTATTATCCCTTCAACAAAAAACTATGTTTTATGATGTATTTTATAGTCATAGATTTTTATCATGTTCATTGGATTCATACAATATTCATTTATTGGTTTTATATATGATGAGGGATGTTATGGGCACCCCTCATGGATGACAAGAAGGTTTTCCTAATGTTGTAGCTACATCTAAGGATCCACTATCTCCACAATAGGTCATGATTCAGGGATGGAAATTAGTGAGAACATATAGTAAAATTATTTTTTATCTTCAAGAAATGATATTCTATGTCATATTTACATAAATGTATACACATCTAGATCTAACGATATATGTATGATTCATATGATTCTCCATCATAACTATATATGTGGTCTTGTAGCCCTAGACAACCATTTAGATAGAATACAATGAGTGTATAATCATTTTGAAAAAAAATTGTTCTTGAAAAAATTATCATTTTCAATATACAATTCTAAAACATTAATTTTTATATTTCATATGTTATGCAGACACAACAATTTTCATAAATTATGGATGAAATAAGGGATGACTCACATGATAAGAGGAGAGTCTCTACTCGTATTGATTCATACAACACCTCTGACTTTACGTCTATGCCAACAAAGCGTAATTTATTTTGAGGCAATGAGGAGTAGGAGAGATAGTTATTATGTTAGGGTTTTAGTTGTAGGCACAATTGATTTTGTATGCTGATATGGACCACATTGTATGCTTATATGGTGTATTTTATCTATGTACATGTTATGGTCTACATTTTTTCTTGATATATAACCTATTGTTTATGTTGAATTATGACATAGAACTTTTCATATACACATATATACTATTCGACAATAGGATTCCTTTACCTATGTGTATTTTCTATTTCGATCATTTAATGTTTACACATATTATTGGTTAATGATCATTATTAATTCATATGGGGTTAAAAAATCCACATTATTCTTTACATTAGGTGCTTCATCATTATGTATATTTTATATTTACATGTGATATTTACTATTTACTTGTTTTATTTACATTTGATTACATATCAATTTATAATTGTGATGTAAGTAGACTTGTGATCAATTTCATGGATGTAAATATTATAATTTGTACTTGATCATAGTTTTTAGGAGGTCTAGTAATGTACGAGCACCATCCATCAAGGTGTATATAGTGTGTTTTTGGTAATAAATAGCCTATCATGGCTTCAATTTTTTTGTAACCACTCAATTAAGGGGGGTGATTATTTTTGCCTCCAAAACTAAATTCAAGTTTGTAATAAGTAGTTTTTGATGTTCTTAGATAAATTCATCACCTATCAAAGGTGCATGACTATTATAAAGGCTCATTTATGGTCTCAAAACTCATAGCAATGTATTGTAATTCATTATTTAACATTGAATTGATTATGTTTAAGGTCTTATGATGTAAATGAAAAATAAATACCTAATGTAAATAAAAAATACACTTACATTAGATATTCTCCTAGCTCTAATCTATGATTTGAATCTCCTCTTTACTTGGTCTAATCCTTTACATGGATAGCAGGCCCTTTACTTCTCCCTTTAACACCCTTGCTCATTCTAAACTTTAGTAGGTTCATAAACTTCCTGCCCACATAGTCCTCTTCTCTATCTACAAGACATATCACCCTTCTATCCCTCTACAATATCTCCTCTTATGATCAACTCTGCACTCTCAATCTCCTCTAGGCATACTATTAGGCTTGATTCACTTTGATTTAGGTATATAGTTCTAGACCTGCTTCTTGATCATGAAACCTATTATCCCTTCTTTCAATCTCATCCTCTTCAATGCAAATATCATCCTCTCACCCACATAGTGAACTCAATAGATTATTTTTATACATATAATGCATATAATTCTCATTCTCTTTCAAGATCTATCACTCTTTACCTTCCTTTGTATTCTCTCCTTATCTTTATCCCCATAAACTCATAATCTACTCTCATAACTGTAGTCTCTAGTCTTTCTCTAAGCTTACTTATTGTTTGGCATAGTTTCAAGGCCTAAATATCTCACTCATTGTTCAATGAATCTAGATATCCTTATAGTGCATATAGAGGAATATACCTTCTCATTGGATCTCTTACATACATCTAATCCAACAACACAATCCTCAAGTCAAAACTTCCAACTCAACTACACCTTCCTTCTTAAAGCCTCCTTCTCTAATAGCCCTCAAAACATGTAAACCTAGAATGTATAGACAAGCAAAAAATTTTACGATCAAAAAAAAACAAATTCAAGTACCCATTATCCCTATTCAACTCCATGCCAATTTTTATGATCCAACTTTCCATGCAACCCAGCTAACTCAACTCACTTTTTTGCCAATTAGGTTTCTTTAGGTCTAGTATAATGACACAATTTAGAAAACCATAAAATAAGAACTTTTACTAGTCCAAAACCTCATTAATATTTAAAAAATTGATAATTTACACCATATTCCAAGATTTTAAGAATTTTTAAGGGTTAAAATAAAAGATATACTAGTTACAATTTGGAAACACTATGTTGACCTTACATAGGCATGTGCAAGGCCAAGAGGTTAGAAAATTAGATAGTTTGTTTTTTAAAACACTTCACTCACATTTGAGACCTATTTAATTTTTTTTTACCCTTTCTTCAACTCCTCCAAAATTTTCCAAGCCTTGATTCAATACTAAACATCCATCCAAGGTGCATTTACAAAGTTTTGTGCTAATACACGCAAGTTTTGGGACTTCTTGACACCATCCTCCTCTTACAAACATTATAGGTTCCTTCAAAGCTACCATTCATACCTATGCACCTTACCTTTCATTTTTCAAAATTTATCCTTCTTTTCTAGGTTTCCAAAACTATTAAAATCTTAGTTGATAGTTTTTTTTTAATAAGAATAATAGGGGTTTTTAAGACAAATAGTCCTACAACTCTTATTATTCACTTCTTAGACCTCCAAATCACTTATAAACTTCTCTAATAGTTTTTATATATCATATCCTAGATCTCATATAAATTTGAGAGAATTTGAATGGATAAATCATAATATACAAGGATTTTAGAATGGCCTAGGGTTTCATGGCAACCTACATGCTGAGAGCACCTAAAAAGATATTATTTGAAGTTGGAAACATTTTAAACACTCATTATTTTCCACAAGGTCTATAATAACCCCTTACACTTATTTTCATAAGCTAATCATCTTTACCAATAAAAAATTCCTTCAAAATACCAATATTCCAATACTATAGTAGGTTTATATTACCCTATCTGGCCTGCAAACATTCCAAAAAGGCTTCAACCTATAAACTACACACAATACATAAAAGTATGAATGTTATATTGTCTTATAAACTCTCATGTCCATTCTTAAATTAGTTTATTTTTCATAAACATTCTCTATAATGCTAAATCAACACCCTCTTACGACACTCCAACTCCTTTCTTATGCAAATTCAACCCTTTATATGCTAAAATATACAAGAAACTCCCTTTTTCTTGCCATTCTCACTTTACATGGAAGTTATACTTCTTGTTTCTTGGTTTTTTTTGTATTTATCCACTATATGCACGTTTAAGGACCTTCACACATCTTCTTAGACCTACTACAAACATTACTCCATCATTACACCTGGCATTACTCCTTCAAACATTACACAAACTTCTATTTTAGACTACAAACCCTTCATTAGTCCCTTCAGTGATGAATTTTTTTTCCTTTTATGATTTTTTAAGGTCTTAAATGTCACCCTCTTAATTAATTCAATGCATATCAGGAAGTTCAAAGCTTTACCAAGCTTATAGTGCCTAATTTTGGTTAAGATCTTCCTCCAACTTCGATCGCACGTTGCAGGAGAACCCTGAGGTATAGATATGAGTCATCAAATCCAACATGTGCATGGATGAGTCGTCTAAGAAATCCTTGGAGGATGTTTATAACTCAAAAATGTCAAGACATGGAAATGAGGTTTCTCTCATAGTCAAATCTTTCAGAATGAGCCAAAAGTTGGTCAGTGGGGGTCATATATTGTAATTCATTAGCCTAATCGATGAACCATTTATGAAAACACATTTAGATGGGTACTTTAATGATATAATAAACATTTTTAGGTCTTGTTCAGGCCCTAAGAGTGAAGGTTGTATTTGGTTAGATGTATCCTTTGATATAATCTCCTTGTCCCTGAGTGTGCAAACTAAGTGAACTTGATCACACGTTGAAAGAGAAGTATGAGGGATAGAGATGAGACATTAGCTCCCACAAATACACATATGAGTCCTTTAATAAATTTTTGAAATATTTTCTCTAACTCTATATAGGTGAGATGTGGCAATTAGGTTTCTCTCATAGTTAAATCTCTTAGACCAAGCCAAAAGTTGGTCAGTGGAGGCCATATATTATGACTTATTAGCCCAATCGACAAACTATCTATGTGAACATGTCTAGATGGGAATTTTAAAATTATAACATCTATTTTTTAGTCTCATTTGGGCCTCAAGAGTTAAGGTTGTAGTTGATCAGATGCATCCTTTAAGAGAATCTCCTCATCTCTAAGTGTGAAAATTGAGTGAACTTCTATTACACATTACATGAGAATCATGAGGGCTATAGACGAGTTGTTAGCTCCCACACATGCATGGGAGAGTCCTATGATAAAATAAGGGAGGATTTTCTCCAAATTTAGATTGGTGAGATATGGTAATGAGTTTTCTCTCATATCCAAATCTCTCAGAATGGACCAAAACTTGGTCAATGAGGGTCGTATATTGTGACTTGTTATCCCAATCGATGAACCATCTATGTAGAGATATTATGATGGGAATTTCAAGTCTAAAAAATTCATTGTTCAATCTTGGTTAGGCCTTGTGAGTGAAATTTATAATTGATCAGATGCATCCCTTAATGGAATCTCCTTATCTCTAAGTGTGCAAATTGAGCGAACTTCAGTTGTGTATTGTAGGACAACTGTGAGGGATAAATATGATTCATCAACTCTGAAACATGTATGGATGAGTGCTATAAGAAATATTAGGAGGATTGTATCTAACTTGAGATGGGAGAGATGTGGCAATGAGGTTTCTCATAGCCAAATCTCTTAGATTAGGCCAGAATTTGATCAATAAGGGTTGTATATTATGACTCATTAGCCCAATCGATGAACAGTATGTGTACACATGTCTATATTTATGTTTTAAGGCTATAATATTCATTGTTCAGTCTCATCCAGGCCCCAAGAGTGAAGGTTGCAGTTGATCAAACACATCCCTTAAGAGAATCTCCTTGCCCCTGAGTGTGCAAACTAATTAAATTTCAATCGTGCATTGTAAGAGAACCATGATGGATAAAGATGATATATTAGCTCCAAAATGTCAATGGAAAAGTCCTCTAAGAAATAATAGTAGGATTTTCTTTAACTCAAGATAGGTGAGATATGACAATGAGATTTCTCTTGTAGTTAAATCTCTCAGAACAGGGGAAAAGTTAGTCAACAAGGGTTGTATATTATGAATCATTAGCCCAATTGATGAACCATCTACACAAACAATTTAAAATGGGAATTTAAAGGCTATAGCGGCTATTATTCATTCTTGGTTGAGCCTTGAGAGTGAAGGTTGTAGTTGATTCAATGCATCCCTTGAAAGAATCTCCTCATCCTTGAGTGTGAAAACTAAGCGAATTTTGATCATGTGTTGTAGGAGAATCATGAGGTCTAGAGATTACCCATTAGCTCCAAAACATGCATAGATGATTCCTATAATAAATCTTGAAAGGATTCTCTATAATTCAAGTAAGGTAAGATGCAATAATGAGGCTTATCTTGTAGCTAAATCTCTCAAAATAGACCAAAATTTGGTCAGTGGGGTCATATATTATGACTCATTATCCCAATCAATAAACCATCTATGCAAACACATTAATATGGAAGTTTTGAGGCTAGCAAGATCATTATTTGGGCTCGATTGAGCCATGGGAATGAAGGTTGCAATTGATCAGATATATCCCTTAAGAGAATCTCCTTGTCCCTAAGTGTGAAAACTAAGCTAACTCCAATCACACATTATATAAAAACCATGAGGGATATATACAAGTCATCATCTCCCACACATGTATGGATGAGTCTTCTAATAAAACTTGAGAGAATTTTCTCTAACTTGAGATGGGTGAAATGCAACAATAGGGTTTCTCTCATAACTAAATCTCTTAGAACAAGCCAAAAGTTGGTCAGTGGGGGCCATATATTCTGACTCGTTAGCCCAATTGATGAACCATCTATGTAAACACATCTAGATATGAATTTTATGGCTATAATAGCCTTTGTTCAATCTTAATAAGGCCCTAGGAGCAAAGTTTGTAGTTGATCAGATGCATCCCTTAAGAGAATCTCCTTGGCCTGAGTGTTCACCGATCGTGCATTGCAAGAGAACCATGATGGATAGAGATGAGATGTTAGCTACCAAAAATGCATGGATAAATCCTTTAATAAAACCTAGGATTATATTCTCTAACTCAATATGAGTAAGATGTGGCATCGAGATTTCTCTCGTAATCAAATCTCTCAGAATGGGTCAAAAGTTCATCAGTCGAGAATGTTTATTTTGACTCATTATCTCGATTGATGAACAGTCTATGTAGATATGTCCAAATGGGAATTTTAGATCTATAGTGGTCATTTTTCAATCTTTATTGAGCCCTAGGAGCAAAGGTTACAGTTTATTGAATGCATCTTTTAAGAGAATTTCCTCGTTCATGAGTGTGAAAATTGAGTGAACTTTGGTCATTCATTGTAGAAGAACAATGATGGACAGAGATAAGATATAAATTTCCACACATACATGGATGAGTCCTCTAATAAATCCTAAGATGATTTTCTCTAACTCAAGATGGGTAAGACATAGCAATTAGGGTTTTTTCATAGCCAAATCTCTCAAAATGGGCTAAAAGTTGGTTAATGGGGGTGGTATATTATGACTCATTAACCCAATTAAGGAATAATCTACACAAATACTTCCAAATGGGAATTTTAAGGCTAGCATGACCATTATTTGGTTTTGATTGGGCCCCAAGAGCAAAGGTTGCAATTGATCAGATGCAACCCTTAAGAGAATCTCCTCATCCTTGAATGTAAAAATTGACCAAACTTTAGTCGTGCATTATAGTATAATCATGAGGGATAGAGATGATTCATTAGCTCCCATGCATGCATAGATGATTCCTCTAATAAATCCTAGAAATATTTTCTCTAACTTGAGTCAGACAAGATGCAATAATAAGGTTTCTTTTATAGCCAAATATTTTAGAATGGGCTAAAAGTTAGTTAATGGGGGCATATATTATGACTCTCTACCCAAATCAATGAACCATCTATGTGGATACATTTGTATGGGCATTTTAAGGATAGCACAACCATTGTGTAATCTTGGTTGGGCCTCAAAAGTGAAGGTTATAATTGATCAAATGTATTCCTTAAGAGAATCTCATTGTCCCTTAGTGTGCAAACTGAGTGAACTTATGTCGTGCATTATATGAGAACTATGAGGGATATAGATGAACCGTAATCTCCCACACATGCACAAATGAGTCCTTTATTAAATTACAAAAGTATTTTTCTAACTCATGATAGGTGTGATGCAATAATGAATTTTCTTTCATAGCTAAATCTCTTAGAGTGAGCTAAAAGTTGGTTAATAGGGGTCGTATATTCTGACTTGTTATCCTAATTAATGATCCATTTATTCATACACATCTAGATAGGCATTTTAAATCTATAATAACCATTGTTATGTCTCAGTCATGCCCTGGTAGTGAAATTTACAATTTATTGAATGCATCCCTTAAGAGAATCTCCTCATGCCTGAGTGTGCAAATTAAGCAAACTCTGGTCGCACATTGTAGGAGAACAGTGAGGTTTAAAGATGAGTTGTTAGCTCCCAAATGTGCATAGATCAGTCCTCTAAGAAATCCAAAGAGTATTTTCTCTAACTCAAGATGGGTGAGACATGGAAATGAGTTTTATCTTGTAGCTAAATCTCTCAGAATGGGCCAAAAATTGGCCAGTCAAGGTCGTATATTTTTGATCATTTTCCCAATTGATGAACCAACTACATGGATACATCTGAAAGGGAATTTTAAGGATAAATTAACTATTTTTTTGTATTTATCAAGGCCTAATATAAAAGGTTTAAATTGATTGGATGCATCCCTTAAGATAATATCCTCATCCCTGAGTATACAAACTGAGTAAACTTAAGTCTCACATTATATAAAAAATATGAGGGAGAGATACAAGTCGTTAGCTCACACACATGCATGGATGAGTCCTCTAATAAATCCAAAGAATATTTTCTCTGACTTGATATGGGTGAGATGATGCAATGAGTTTTTTATTATAACCAAATCTCTTAGAATGGGCTAAAAGTTGGTCAGTGGGGGCTATATATTGTGACTCATTAGCTTAATTGAGTAATTATCTATGTGAACACATCTAAATAGATGTTTTATGGCTAGAATGGTTTTTGTCTAGTTTTGGTTACACCTTGGGAGTGAAGGTTATAGTTTATTGGATGCATCCTTTAAGGGAGTCTCCTCATCCCTGTGTGTACATATTGAGTAAACTTACATTGTACATTGCAAGATAACTATGAGGGTTAGATATGAACTACCAGCTCTTACACATGCATGGATGAATCTCAATTTAGGCGAGATGTGGCAATGAGGTTTCCCTCACATCTAAATTTCTTAGAATGGGCCAAAAGTCAGTCAGTGGGGGATGTATATTATGACTCATTAACCCAATCAATGAACAATCTACACAAACACATCTAGATGGGATTTTTAAGGCTAGGATGGCCATTGTTTGGTCTTAGTCACACCTAAGGAGTGAAGGTTGCAGTTGATTGGATGCATCCCTTAATAGAATTTCCTCATCCCTAAGTGTACAAAATTTCATTACACATTAAAGGAAAAATGTGAAGGCTAGAGATAAACTGTTAGCTCCTACACATGCATAGACAAGTTTTATAAAAAAAACCTTTGGAGGATTCTCTCTAAATCAAGTTAGGCAAGACATGGCAATGAGGTTTCTCTCACAGCCAAATCTCTTATAATGGGTCAAATTTTAGTAAGTGGGGATCATATATTATGACTCATTACCCAATAAATGAACCATCTGTATAGACACATCTGGTTGGGTATTTTAAGGTTAATACATCCATTATTTGGTATCATTCACATCTAAGGAATGAAGGTTTCAATTGATTAAATTCATCCCTTAAGAGAATTTCCTCATCCTTGAGTGTGTAAAGTGAGCAAACTTCCATTACCTGTTGTAATAGAACCATGAGGACTAGAAATAAATCATCAACTATTATACATGCATGGATAATTCCTAAAATAAACCCTAGGAATATTCTCTCTAACTCAAGTCAGGAAAGACATGGTATGAAATTTTTCTCATATCCAAATCTCTCAAAATAGGCCTAAAGTTAGTTAGCGAGGGTTGTATATTTTGACTCATTATCCCAATCAAGAAAAATCTATAAAGACAAATTTGGATAGGTGTTTTAAGTCTATGAAATCTATTTTCTAGTCTTTGTCATGCCCTGAGAGTGAAGGTTACAGTTGATCGGATGCATCCCTTAAGAGAATCTCCTCATCCTTAAGTGTGCAAATGGAGAAAATTTCCATCATGTATTGCAAGAAAACCATGAGGGATAATTTGTAACCATCATATCCTATAGTGAATGGATGATTCCTCTAAAAAATATTGAGAGGATTCTCTCTAACTTGAGCCAGGAGATATGTGACAACAAGGTTTATCTCATAGTTGATTCTCTTATAGTAGGCCAAAATTTGGTCAGTGGGAGATGTATATTATGACTCATTAGCCCAGTCAATGAACCATTTACACATACACATTTGGATGGGAATTTTAAGGCTAGGATTGCCATTTTTTGATATCCATCATGCCTTGGGAAGAAAGGTTGTAGTTGATCAGATGCATCCCTTAAAAGAATCTCCTCATCCTTGAGTATGCAAACTGAGTGAACTTATATCATGTGTTGTAGAAAAATAATGAGGGATGGAGACAAACCTCAAATCCTACACATACATAAATGATTCCTTTAATAAAACCTCAGAGGATTCTCTCTAACTCAATCCAAGTGATATGCAGTAATGAGGTTTCTATCCTAGCTAAATCTCTCATATGGGCTAAAAGTTGGTCAGTGGGGGTTGTATATTCTGACTCATTAGCCCAATAGATGAACCATATATGCAAATACATCTAGATAGACATTTTAATTCTAATACATCCATTGTTTAGTCTCAGTCATGCCTCGAGAGTGAAGGTTGCATTTGATCAAACACATCCCTTAAGAGAATCTCCTCGTCCCTGAGTGTGCAAACTGAGTAAACTTCCATCATGTGTTTTAGGAGAACCATGAGTGATAGAGATAAACCATCAACTCCTACATGTTCATAAATTATTTTTCTAATAAATATCAAGATTATTTGTTTCCAAATCAAGTTGGGTAAGATATGGCAATGAGGTTTCTCTCACAACTAAATCTCTCAAAATGGGCTAAAACTTGGTCAGCAAGGGCCGTATATTATGAAATGTTATCCCAATGAATGAACCATATATAGGGATAAATATAGATGGTAATTTTAATTATATAACATCTATTATTTAGTCTTGATTGCACCCTAGGAATGAAGGTCATAGTTGATCGAATGCATCCATTAAGAGAATCTCCTCATCCCTGAGTATAAAAATTGAGCAAACTTTCATCATGCATTATAGGAGAACTATGAGGGATAGAGATAAACCATCAACTCTGACATGTGCATGTATGAGTCTTTTAGGAAATCTCGAGAGGATTCTCTCAAACTTAAGTTTGGTGAAATATGGTGATGATGTTTCTCTTGCATCCAAATCTCTAAAAATGAGCCAAAAGTTGGTCAGTGGGGGCTATATATTATGACTCATTATCCCAATCAATTAACCATCTATGTGAACATGTCTAAATGGGAATTTTAAGGCTACAAAAGTCATGGTTTAGTCTTGGTCATGCCCTAAGAGTGAAGGTTACACTTGATTGGATGCATCCCTTAAGAGAATCTCCTTGTCCCTGAGTGTACAAATTGAGCGAACTGTGGTCACATATTGTAAGAGAATAGTGAAGGATAGAGATAAACTGTAAGCTCCTACACATGCATAGATTATTCCTCTAAGAAATCTTAGAAGGATTCTCTCTAATTTAAGCTTGGTTAAATTCAATAATGAGGTTTTTCTTGCAACCAAATCTCTCAAAACAAGCCAAAAGTTAGTTAGTGGGGTCATACATTTTGACTCATTAGCCCAATTGATGAACCATCTATGTGAACACATTTATATGGGTGTTTTAAGGCTAGAAAGGCCATTATTTGATCTCAGTCACACCCTAAGATGGAAGGTTTAAGTTGATCAGACACATCCCTTAAGAGAATCTCCTTGTTCCTGAGTGTGCAAAGTGAGCAAACTTCCATCACACATTGCAGGAGAACTATGAGGGCTATAGATGAGCTATCAGCTCTACATGTACATGGATGAATCATCTAAAAAAATCCAAGGGGATTCTCTCTAACTCTAAACCATAATTAAGATGTAGATAAGACTATTTTCTTGAAAGGATAAATAGAGAGAATGTGAAAACCTATTTGCTTAGGTAGATAACATTAATATGAATTATTTATTGGCTTCTCTTTGTTTCAAATAGATAATATTCTCTATTCAAGGAACTAACCATGTAAAGTTGAAAGCTCATATGGTGCCACTAACCTATATTAAAAAATTTAGTAAAAAAATTTAAACAGAAATAAACACATAATGATAAAATAATTGAAAATTAAAATACATTAAATCAAATAAGTTAACTATATTAATTTAAAATACAAGAAAAACTTACCAATCCAATATAACATACCTTTAGGATCAGCTTTATTTTCAAGTGTTTCAAGAATCACTTCATGGTCAGATTCATGCACTTTCCACAAAATTCTATTGTGAGGCTTTCTATGATATTTGATCATTTGAATACTTGTAACAATAACTAGATTTGAATAATGAAGCACCACCCTGTTTATTTCAAAGTCCTCAATTAACAATTGTTTTGTTTTTTACGATAGTACCTATGAATCTAGGTTCCTATAACCACTACGTATCTAATGGGATAAATTAGCTTTTCTCTATCCATAACATTTGTGGTTAATTTTTTTGGCCTCTACATAATGACACAAGTAGTAGTATGTTCCATCATCATTGTCCTCGCGTGTAATGACTACAAAAACATGCCCTACATTTAAAGTATAATCGAATTGTAAGCACATCTAGAAAAAAATAAAGATATCACTAATATCTAGCTAAGGTTCTATATTTAATTAAAGAATAAATTGTACCTAATTACACATGATTTGAGATGTGGTCAAAGTCAACTGATGATGCCATTTCATGATCTGTTAATTGTTGGAGTGAATGGCTACTCTCTACATGTGATATGGGTTTAAAATACCATTCATCAAGCCATTGTTTAACTCACATTCAATCTGATTAAATTCCATAAATGTAAAACAAAAATATGTCATACCCCTAGTATAAATAGTCCATGAACTTGAATTTGAGATTTGAATGGAGTGGAAAACACTCCTTCCAAGTACTATTCTACAATATTCATACATTGCCTTGTGTTGTTCCTCCATAACCAAAAGAATCTTCACACATGATAATGTTTATCTGATCCATGACAAATATTTTCATTACACCAAGTCACAATACTTGTAGCATTGATCAAATCAGCACTATCCTTGTGCTTTCCCTTCTCTCTTTTAAGGGCTCTTTTTACACATGTACCTACACCATCATGTTCCCCTTTTCGATGCTTATCCTCAAAGAAGCTCCAAAAATGTTGAACACCATTCTTCTTATGCATTCTACTTAATCATTAAAACATTCAAGAATTCCTAAACTGCCATACATAACTTTCTAACCAAATTTAGTTTGTATCAAACATGATTTCTCTTACATTCATATTTATATACAATATCTCAAAACAACCTTGGACAAACTCTAGATAATGCAATTTGCCATCACTCATATAAAGTGGTACTCCCTCAAAATATTTATGTTATCATTTTTGCTATCAAGTGCATGTATGAATGTAATATAAATAAAAATTCCAACTTGAATTGAATTATAGTATTGGGATTGAACCTCGTTCTATGGTTGTAGAGTGTACTTCTTAAAAAAGTCCACAACTAAAACAATGGTGCCAATTGGGAAGTTTTCCTTCCATACCTTGAATTAATTATGTTGGAGTATTATCAATGATGTCATGGTGATGTCATAGAGGTGTCCCGGTGAGTGGATGAAGTGCCTTGATAGCCTATACGACAATGACAAAGTGTGTAATGTGCATGTCCTAGTATGCTTGAGGTTGGCTTGGCTGATCTTCAGTTTTGGCTTGGTTAAAGATGTTCAGGGATGAGTATGGTGATTTGAGGATGTGTAACAGGTCCCATAATATGTTTTATATGCTTTGAGTTCTTATTTACATTAGTTTTATTAATCTAGTTCTTCATTGTGTTCATCTAGATATTTTGGTCCAGTAGTAGAAAATTTGAATACGCAGATTGGTGACATCATAATTGGCACATGTGGATGAGTCAAGGGGAGTTGTTCATATGTTTGTGATCACATTTGTGTATATTTGATATTCACTAAATATCAAGTCATGTGATGAATCACAATGGAAGATATGAGGGTGCAAAGTTGGCTTCTACGACAAAATTCACTATTTTCCATACATAGCCAAATTTGCATGTGGTCAAAAAGAGTCAAGTAAGTATGTTGATGAGGTTAGCATTGGCACACATGGAAGTATCAGGACAAATTTCTCATAAGGGTTTTTTAATTTTTGTGCCTAGTTCATATGTGTTAAATCTCAAGTCAGGCATCGCAATGCAGTCAAAGTTATGCATGTGCAAAGTTGGGTTCCCACGTATTTTGATTGTGTTTTTCCATAGCCAAATTTGCATGTGGAAAGAAAATCTGAGTAGGAATGTTGATGGTGTTAAATATTGCACATGTGAATGGGTCAATAAAAATTGATCATATGGGTTTGATCAATTTTGAGCCTATTTTATTTGTGTTAATTTTCAGATCATGTGATGAAATGCATCATAAGATATGTTTGTTCAAAGTTGGTCCTCCAGGCAAGTTTTAAGCATAGTTGGCTCTATGGTAGAATATTTTTAGAATTAATTTTAATGGTGATATATCTCACTCATATGAAGGTTTTAGGATCTATTTTTTATATGGATGGATTCTCCTATGTGAGGGGATCATGTGGTCCAAATTTGAGATCATGCATCAAAGTGCAGAAAAAGTTGTAGAGGTTCAAAGATTAGATTTCCAAGCATATTGCAGAGGTCCCCATAATACAAATTTGTAAAAGGTAAGGACCATGATCTAATGGCTTGCATTTAATCACATGATTGAGATTGACGACTGTGTGAAAGTCAAAGTGGTCAAAGTGATCAATGTTTAACGACCCACATTCAAGGTTAAAGTTTGATGTAATTTTGAGTGAGAGAGATAGAGCATGTTCATTCCAAGATGATAGGAAGAAATGAGATGAGGCAATGTGCTTGATGTTTAACTGTGACCATTGAAATTCAAATGTTTGAATTTTAACAAAGGAAAAAAAAGTGCTATATATTTTGTCCATATCTTTTAATAGAAGTCAAATTTATTGGTACTGTAAAAAGAAAAGATCAATAAGACTCTATGGAACATCTAATGAACCTAATTTAAAAAATTTAGTGTATGCATAGACAAATTTATTAGCTTAAAAGTTGACTATGTGTTCAATTGTGTTCTATAAGTAACCCGAGAAGGATGTTTGAGCTTGTGATGATGTTGTTTTGATGTCTTAGGATGCCTTAGCTATTTGGGAGTATTTTAGACTCCATGAGAATGCTCTATGTCATAATTTAAAGCTTTACCAATTTATGTTATGTATAGACAAAGGTGAAGAATTTTATTGTGTGTTCATTCATTATGTTCTTGTGTACCAAGTCAATGTTTGAGTTGTTTGAGCATACACAAAAGAGTGCAATGATGACTATAAGCTTTTGAGGATGTTTTAGGGGTCATAATAAGTGTACCTGTGCTTTTTTAATATGTCCTATGTTATTTTTTAATTGATGAAGTGTTATATGGGTGAATACGTCTCCATGAGACCTATAAAAGCTACGAGGGCCTTATTAAAAGGTGTAGATGCTTAAGGGTGACCCATAGATGTTTTGGCCAACCTATGGAGATGTAATTGAGCCATGTCTTTGTGTGTTAAATGCCTTAAGTGTTAAGGCAAGTCTAATGGCCAACTATGATGTTGTTAATTATGTTTGCTCTATAAATAGTTAAACCAAAGGAGATGGTTTCTAGATTTTTGAGTGTTAAGCATGAGAGACTTATTGAGGCAAGAGGGAGGAGTGTTCATTGAAGCAAAAAAGAGATAAGATGGAGTGTGCCTAGTGATTGGGTTGATGAATATATTAGTTTAATGACTGTATGTTAGAATATTTCTCATGTTATTTGAAGATAAGCAAAGAAGTCTGAGTGTGTGAATAAGGTTGTGTTTCTAGAGATCCATCATCAAGTGTTGAAGACATCAGTTCTAAGGTGGAAGTATTCTTATCAAAGGAGGGTCTAAAGGAATTTATTTTCATTAGGAGTAGTTGCTCTTTGTGAAATAGGTGTTTCACTAAAGGCAGGTGGTCTAAAGGAGTTGATCATCTTAGGGGCAGGTGCTCCTTTTGGAATAGGTGTTTTACTAAATCCTAGTCAAAAGGATTTGATTAGTCTCTTGTTTGTAATTCCTTATAGGAAAATAGTCCAAGTGTTTGCAGGCTTGAGAGTGGATTTTATTCCCCAAGAGGGTTTCCCACATAGATCTTGTGTTGTGTGTTTGATCTTGGTTTATCCTTTTTGTTCACTACTATGAATGATTTATATGCTTCATGAATGGTTGTATTGATTTATTAAGTGTTTATAAGAATTAGAAATAGAATTGAATTGTTTTCCACCACTGATTCACCCCCCTCAGTGGATTCTACCTCTAACAATTGGTATCATATTAGGTCCTTTGGTAAAATCTTGACAGCTTGAAGGTGATCCAAGGTACAATGGCTAGTTAGAATGTGCAAGGTGGTTTCTCTACTAAGCAAGCTCTAATGTTTAAAGGATCCAATTATGATTTTTGGAGTGCAAGGACGAGGACATATATTATGTCCCTCAGTTTGATGTATGTAAATCTATTATGGATGGTTATGTTACTCCTGTTACTCCTCCATCCAGTGTTGTTAACAAGAAGTTATTTGAGATCAATTCTAAGGAAATGAATGCTATCACTTTTGGTATTATAGAGACTGAGTTCACTAAAGTAATTCATTTCTCATCTTTCAAGGAAATATGGGATAAATTAAAAACTATTTTTGGATGAGATTCAAAGGTCAAGATTGCTAAGTTGCAGACTCATAGAAGGCAATTTGAAAGTCTCAAGATGAAGGAAGAAGACTCAGTGGCATGCTTTCTATAGAGAGTTGATGAGATTGTGGACATCATTAGAGGTCTTGGAGAGAACCTTAAAGAGACTACTATATTTCAAAAGGTACTAAGGTCTCTATCCCTCAAGTTTGATCCAAAAGTATATGCTATAGAAGAAAGTCATGATCTTACTCAGATGAAGATGGATGAATTATGGCACCCTTACTATCTATGAGATGAGAATAAATGATGATATAATACCAAAGAAGGAAGTATCATTCAATACATAAATGAAGCCAAAGAAGAGGTTCTAAGGTAAAAAACCCAAGGAGGATGATATTCCTGATATAGATGAGGATGAACTAATTGCTTTGATCTCAAAAAATTTGAAAATAGGTTCAAGCAAGTATAAGGGTAAACTACAGCTTAAATTCTTTAATTATGGAGAGGTAGGAAATTTTGATAATAAGTGTCATCATAAGTATAATAAGGATGATGATGAAGAGCATGGTGTAGATCAAGATGAAGACAAAAGAACATTTAGGCCTAATAAGAGGAAAAAATGATTCAGGAAGTTTGACAATGAAAGAAGAATTCTTTCAAGAATAAGAATAGTCTCTATACCAATAGAGATTATAGCTCATCATATGAAAGTGAATTCAGTAACTAAGATTATGATCGTGAAGATGATGGTCATGTTGAAGATGAATCCATATTCATGGCTGAGGAAGGTAGTTGCTCACATCAAATAGTGTCTTCTTGGAGTGATTCAGATGATGATAAATATGAGGTGGATTGTGAGACTCAATTGATGAATGTTCTTGAAGAATTTAATATTGAAAGGAAGAACAATAAGAGGATTAAATCTAAACTCAAGGACTATGAGGAGCAATTCAGTATGTATGAAGCAAGAATGAATGAAGACTCTAGACAGCATGAAGGTCTAGTCATATTTTTTAATTATAAATTGGAATATTTGTCTATAAATATAAAGCCAAAGAAGAAGAATACTCAATGTATGCTTCTAATATTATGTCTTTCAAAGATGATTTAGAGAATTCTGCAAGCAGGGTGAAATTATTTATCAAGTTTGATAAAAGTTCTAATGATCTGGATGATCTCCTAAAGAGTCAAAAGTCAACGAGTGATAGAAATAAATTGGATTTTAATGAAGAGGCAAAAATTCCTTCTCTAATTGACATGAAGATCAATAAAATCAAGGTAGATCAGCCTTTGAAGACAAATCATCAGACAAGGAATGAAGGTGCTAGCAGAATGAAGACAAATCAGATCAAGAAATCAAATGCCCCAATTTATATAAATTTCAATGGTTACTATTATACTTGTAATCAGTTTGGAAACAGATCTAGAGAATGTAAGAGACCTATTAGAAATGAGTTTACATGGAAATGTGATGGGGGAAATAATTCAAAATGTGTAAGCAAGGTTGAATGTTTCAACTACCATGATGTTGAACACTTTGCAAAATGTTGTCCATTTAAGGTAAGATAACATGAGCTTCTTCAATAACTATTGAGTGATAAAGTTGTTATGACATAGGACACATTGCAAGATTTTGTCCAAATCTAGAAAGGCAGAAAGAGCTTCTTGTAAAAAGTGTGCTTCTACTATGAATAAAAATGTCACATTGTTAGGTTCTGCAAGCAAAAGCCTACAAGGCATAATAGGTTAAATCAGGTTTCTAGAGATCAAGGAAGGAGGCAAGTTAACTCATGGAGACCAAAAGTGGTAATTATGAGTTATGATAAGTCTACTGGTCCAAGTAATTTTTTTGTTATGGTAGATAATGTTATATAAGTTGAAGAGTGCCAAGGGCTCTTATTATCTGCTCATGTTGAGAATAAAGAGACCAATCTCAAGGAAAAGACCAAAGTACTGGTTGATACTAGTTCTGAGGTATATATGGATCCAAGTAAACATCCTGATATTGATGAGCATGTTTCATGAAATAAACATAAATTGTCAAAGTCTACTGATGAGGTTCATAACTGCTAAAAATATTCTTCATAAGAAAAGGTATGTCATAAATTTGTGTTGTCTCCATGTATTGTCAATTCAATCATAGAAGAAAAGGATAATGATGTAGTAGTTGAGGAATTTATTTCTCTTAAGCTGAAGAAGAAGAAGAAGAAGAAATATAAGTATCAGTTGACCAAGGAGGATGAATAATATGAGGAGTTTCTTTTGTTTTATAGCATTGTGGTATGGAGGGTGTTTCTGTTTATGCTTCTTAAGAGACTCCTTTCAAGAGGAGAAACTAGTGTTTGTTGTGGTGTTTTTCAATTGGAGTAACCTAAAGGGTCAGACTGAAGGTTCCCAGATGGAAAAGGAGGACTTCTGAGTTGTCAATATGATCTATGTGCACATAAAGGTCTATTGATCTTATTCTAGCATGCTTCAGGTGGTTCTGTGTCTTGATGATCTTGTTTGTGTCTTTTGGAGGCTTTTGTGTGATCTTGGGTTTATCTATGTTATTACAAGATAAAATACATGGTATAGGAATTCAAGGTTCCCAAATGTGTGGAAGATCAAATCTTGGCATAGAAGTGTGTGATGGTTATCTCCAAGTGTGCAAGAAGTTTCAGAGGTGGACATTAACAAGAAGGAGGTTTGTTGACTTTGTCTATTTTGAGTTTCTAAGGTTTTGGACTATGATAAGATTGAATTTAGATCTTAGGATTATTAATATGTTTAATGGGATAAATGGGTTTTCAAATCAAGCTTCACAGAGATTTGAAGGTTTATGGTTTTCAAGTTATTCAACTATTTGTCAAGATGGAGACCTAATTGGCAAGTTGGTTTGTGAAGGAAGTATACTTCATAAGTTGATATAGGTGTTTAAAATTGGTATGCTTTAGGGGAAATATGAGAGTGATCTAGATATAAATTTTTAGATCCTAAATATGTGTCTATTGAAAGATGTGGGCTCTACAAGTTTCATGTAGGATTATAAGGAGACTAGACAGGGCTAGTTAGAAGAAGAGTGATTTTGTTCGGTTTCTTAAAAAGATCAAGGTATGTGTGTTTCAAGTAATGTTCTTATGTTTATTTTGGGATTTTTTCTAGTTTGGTGAGTGGTATGAAGTTTAGTTGGTGGTCATGGAAGTGTTTTGAGAGATAAGGCTAGTAAGCTTGTATGGTGGTTCCTCATGGTGTGTGGAGATCTAAAGATGCTCAAAAGGAGCAATGGATCAGAGATTTTAGGGGGCGTCCCTCTCATATGTTTATTGGTAATTTCCATTAATATTTTAATGATTTTTTGCGTTCCTTTATTTATTTTCAGTGTGGTTGAAAAGAGTGTTAGCATAGAACAAGAGGAAATTGTCAAGGCAAGAAGAGGTAGGCTCAAAGTAAGGGGGAGTCTATGCTATATTTATAAGATGTTATAATTATATTAGTAGTTTTTTAAGGTTCTCAGGATCATTTGGTTCCCACTTTGTCATTGTGTCAAAGTGGGAGAAGGTTCTTGTTGGAAAGGGGAGAAGGTTCTTGTTATAAGAGTGCTTAAAGAAAGGTGAGATGTATACTGTTATATGATGTGTGCAGACATCAATGACAAAGGGAGAGATTGTTGGAGTATTGTAAATTATGTCATGGTGATGTCATATATGTGTCATGGTGAGTGGATAAATTTATTTGATATCCCATGTGATAAAGATAAAGTGTGTAATGTGCATGTCTTAGTATGCTTGAGGTTGGCTTGGTTGATCTTTAGTTTTGGCTTGGTTAGAGATGATCAAGGATGAGTATGGTGATTTCAAAATGTGAAAGAGGTAACATAAGATTTTTTATATGATTTGAGTGCTTGTTTTCATGATTGTTGTTCATTTGGTTCTTCATTGTGTTTATTTAGACATTTTGGTCTAGTGGCAGAAAATCTGAGTAGGCAGATTGGTGACATCATAATTGCCACTTATGGATGAGTCAAGGGGATTTAGTCATATGGTTGTGATCACATTTGTGCCTAGTTGATATGCACTAAATCTCAAGTCATGTAACAAATTTTAGTAAAATATATGAGGGTGTAAATTTGGCTTCTTCTAAGATAGAATTCAGTGTTTTCCCATAGCCAAATTTACATGTGGTCAGAAAGCACTGAGTAAGCATGCTAATGAGGTCAGCATTTGAACACATGTAAGTATCAAGATAAAATGTTCATATGGGTTTTTTCATTTTTGGGCCTAGTTTATATGCACTAAATCTCAAATCATGTATCGAAGCGCAGTTAAACTTATGCATGTGTAAAGTTGGGCTCCCAAGCATTTTCACAGTGTTTTCTCATACTTAGCCAAATTTGCATGCAGCAAGAAAATTTGAGTAGGAATTTTGATGGTGTTATATCTTTCACATGTGAATGGGTAAACATAAACTAATCATATTGGTTTGTTTAGTTTTGAGGATAGTTTATTTGTGTTAATTTTCAAATCATGTGATAAAGCACATCATAAGATATGTTTGTTCAAAGTTGGTCCTCCAGGAAAGTTTTAAGCATAGTTGGCTCTGTGGTAGAATGTTTTGAGAAGGCATTTTAATGGTGAGATATCTCACTCATATGAAGGTTCCAAGAGCCATTTGTTATATGGATGGATTCTCTTATGTGTGGATATCATGTGGTCCAAATTTGAGATCATGCATTGAAGTGCAAAAAAAGTTATAGAGGTTCAAAGATTGACTTTATAGGCATATTACAAAGGTCCTCATACCTAGCCAAATTTTCAAAAGATAAGGACCAGGATCTAATGGATCATGTTTAATCGTGTGATTGAGATCTATGGTAGCATGGAATTCAAAGTGGGCAAAGTGAGTGATGTTTAACAACCCACATTGAAGGTTAAAATTTGATGTACTTTTGAGAGAGATTGATGGAGTGTGTTCATTTCAAGATGCTAGGAAGAAACGAGATAAGACAATGTGATCAATGTTTAACTATGACTGTAAAAATTCAAATGTTTGAATTTTAATAAAATAAAAACCAGTGCTTTGTATTTTATCCATATCTTTGGATAGAAGTCAAATTTGTTGGTACTGTAAAAAGCAAAGATGAAGAAGACTCCATGGCACATCTAATGAACTTAATTTGAAAGTTTGAGTATATTTACAAATAAATTTATTTATCTTCAAAGTTGACTATGTGTTTAACTATGTTCTACAAGTAACCTAAGAAGGATAGTTGAGCTTGTGATGATGTTGTTTCAATGTCTTAGGATGTCTTAGCTATTTTGGGAGTGTTGTAGACTCCATGAGGATGCTCTATGCAGTAATTGAAAGCTTGACCAATTGATATTTTATATGAACAAAGGCTAACAAGTCGATTGTGTGTTCGTTCATTGTGTTCTTGTGCACCAGGTCAGTGTTTGAGTTGTTTGAGCATACACAAAATAGTGCAATGATGATTATAAGATTTTGAGGATGTCCTAGGGGTCACAAGAAGTGGACCTATGCTTTTAGAATAGGTCTTGTGTTCTTATTTTTTTATCAATGAAGTGATATATGGGTGAATAGGTCTCCATGAGACCTATAAGAGCTACAAGGGCCTTATCAAAAGGTGTAGCTGCTTAAGGGTGACCCATAGATGATATGGTCAACCTATGGAGATGTAATTGAGTTGTGTCTTTGTGTGTTAGATGTCTTAAGGGTTCATTCAAGTCTAATGGCTGAGTATGATGTTGTTAATTATGTTTATTCTATCAATAGTGAAACCAAATGAGATGGTTTCTATATTTTTGAGTGTTGATCATGAAAGACTTGTTGAGGCAAGAGTGAGGAGTGTTCATTGAAGTGAAGAAGAGAGAAGAGGGAGTGTTCCCAGTGGTTGGGTTGATGAGTAAATTAGTTTGATGATTGTATATCAAAATAATGTTCATGTTTTTTGAAGATAATTGAAGAGGTCTAAGTGTGTGAATAAGGTTGTATTTTCATAGATCCATCATCAGGTGTTGAAGACATCAGTTCTAAGGTGGAAGTGTTCTTATCAAAATAGGGTATAAAGGAATTGGTCTTCCTGAGGAGTAGTTAATCCTTGTGAAATAGGCATTTCACTAAAGGTAGGTAGTCTAAAGGAGTTAATAATCTTAAGGATAGGTATTCCTTATGCAATAGGTATTTCACTAAATCATGGTCAAGAGGATTTGATCAGTATCTTATGTGTAATTCCTTATAGGACAGTAGTCCAAGTGTTTGCAAGCTTGAGAGTGGGTTTTATTCCCTAAGAGGGTTTCCCACATATATCTTGTGATGTGTGTATGATCTTAATTTATCCTTCTTTTTCATTATTATGAATGATATTTATGCTTCATGAATGGTTTTATTGATTTCTTAAGTGTTTGGAAGAATTAGAAATATAATTGGATTATTTGCCACCACTGATTCATCCCCCCCTCTCAGTGGATTGTACCTCTAACAAATTATCTAATAATTTTGATTTGTGTGTGTGTCTTACATATTGGTAGATAATATTATTCTTGAATTCAAACATGAAATTAGATATATAAACTTTGGTTGTAACCAACTCACATCATGATGACTATTTTCCATATTTTAACACATACTTTATAGATTTATACCTTTTATAATCAACTAGTTGCTTTCCAAATTCATGTGAAATTTATTCATGTATATATCTCATCAAATTTGACAAACCACCACAACTGTTACATGTTCCATATTAACATTGTTTGGAAAAAAAAACTATCCCTCGGGTCTTTGATAGAAAAAACTTTGGATTAATTCTCTTTATGTCTTAGGTGGGGAAGATAACATACATTCCTGTAAATTCTCATTAGTATGTAAAGTACAATGTATATGATGAAAAACATAAAAATGCATATCAAATTCAACATGTACCCTACAACATGTGGTTCATGCTTGTTTGATTTTAACATAGAAAGGCTTGCACATCTCAAATGACCTTTGGCTATTTATCAATTGGTCATTAAATTTTCCAATAAACTTTTTATAAAATTATGTTAGGGTCATGTCAAAGAAATGTTTTTCATGTGGATCATGGTTTTTTGAGACTATTCTTATTTTAACATCTTTTACATTAGATGAGATCCTTGTATAATCATGCCAAAAAAATTCAATCAAATGTCTTGTTCCTTCAACTAATACATTATCTTTTCATCGGAGTCTACCACTAAATGCCCAACAATCCATGAGTGAAGGGTCATCAAGCCTTGTTCTTTTTTTATGACATTTATTAGATTTTTTATACTTAATTTCAAGGATTTACTTGTTTCACTAAGAATTCAAGTTTTTGATATTGACTTACTCACTATAGATTCCATTATTACTCGTCTTGCTACATTACTATTTTTTTCTAACTTTTATTGCCTATTGCCTTAAATGCATTAAATAGATTCTTTACTATTGTACCATTTCTTCCCAACATGTTGAATGTTCTTCATCCTAAATTATGCATCTAGAGTGCATTTTTTGCATTTTCATTTATTGAACTAATAATTGACATCATTTTGTATGGGTTTTATTCTCAAATTTAGTCTCATATACATTGAACATGATGTTGAACTATTTTTTTTGACATTTTATCTTCCATAGGTTCTATTATTTTCTCATCTATTTCAACTAAATACCTTGGTGTTCATTTTATTATCCTTAAAGGTGTGGGTGTAGGAGCTATATTTTATATCAAATTGGTTGGTGTTACCATTTCAACCATAGTAGGGATAGTAGAGGGTTGACTATCTACATTAGACCTATAGGCAAATTGAATTCCTCTTCATTAGGGGACACATGATGTGGAATCATTACTTGATGTTGATTATCATCATACTCAAAAACTTCATTATAAATGGATGTTTCATTACATTGTGTTTGTTCATATGTTTCATCACTCATTACTTACATGCTCTAAACTTTGAATTTATCATTCAACAAAGATTAAGTGAGTTCTCTTATCTCATTTGAAGACATATCTAAACTAAATTCTATATAATTGGGCATGTTATTTTCATTTCAAATATTACCTAGTGTGGAGGAAGCACCTTCACCTTGCCTAAAAGCCCTTATAGATGCTCTCCTATCTGCTTATTTTTTCTTTGTTTTTCTCTCTTCTCTTCAATTTCCTCATTTGTTAGCTTTTTGATTGGTCTTTTTGACAACTTCTCGACCTCGTTATTTATCTTTACTAAAATAAGCCAATTGTATATTTAAACTTAAAGAATTTGTAGTGATTCAAACAAAGTGAATAGAGAATTTATCAAATTCACATAGTTACAGCATAAAAAAACCAACTTATAGTTTGCAAAAAATAAAATAAAAGAGCAAATTTTATGGGAAATCTAAGAGAAATTTGTGAATCATAAAGGGTGTGTGTGATTTTGAAAGCCCACATGACCTTTTTGATCCACAAAAAAATGTGCAAAAATAATTAATAGAGTGAAAAGTTGGTTTACAAAGGGTGCACGCCCTTTATAATTTTACAAATTTTTGTTTGTTGATTTCCCTCCAAAATTGCCTTGATTTTAGGCTTGGGGGTCCCGAACCTAGTTCAAACCCTGTCATGAATTAGCCAATTTGATTTTTAATAAATGTAGGAGTTTTTCCATCTTTATTAACACATCTGATCAGGCATATTTTATTATTTAAAAAATATATATAGGTTTGTAGAGGGGAAAGCATAGTTTTATAATATATAATTTTTTAAATGTTAGAATATTATTTAGAATTATTATTTAATTTCTACATAACATACCTCATTATGGATTATATACATATTGTCACAAATTTCCTTATAACGTTTTGAATATTAATCAAACGTTTATAAAACTTATATATTGACAATCTACACATTGTCAACTATGCTTTAAAAAAATGATTTTCAAGAAGTTAAGGTCAAAAAGTTATGTCTGTACACTTGTAGTTTTAATTTTCTAATGGTCTTGACTTTTAAAATTATTTAAAAATTATATATGTAATAAAAAAAATTATCAATAATCTTTGACATTTCACCTATCCATATATAAATTTTCATACAAAAATTCATTCGTTTAATCAAAAAAAGTGTATTCATACACATGCAATCTCTTTATCTTTTCACAAAAATGACAAACATATTATTATAAATGCATCTATTTCACACACTTTTATCATCTAGATATTGAAAAAAATTATATATTTAGAAACTACATTTGAAATTCCATAATTCATATTCTTATGTTATTGTCAAGTTTTTTTTCGAAGTATCTATAACATTCTCTCCAAGTTCAACTATTGTTATTTTAAGAAAAAAAGTGTCATTTTATATCCCTCATTATCCTATATATATCCATTTGTGAGGTCCGTTGTAGTTGTGGTGATGTTTGTAAGGCTATTCGTGGTGATTGTGATGGTTATAAGGGAGATTTGGGCCTCTGATTCATGTCCCAAACTAGTTCATAGCTCTAATCAAAAGTTTTTTGGTTTATACTTTTGGATTCTAAAAAACATTTACCAATAATAAAAATAATAATAATTAATCTTGTAGTAGATATAATAATACTTTAAATTTTTAGACATCAACTAATACATCCGTTATATAAATTACACATATAAATAATAAAAAATAAATATATTAGTTATAGATTTATCAAATTAAATTAATTTAGTATCTTAAACTTTACAAAATTAAGATTTAAAGTTTTTTTATTGAAAAATGCTTATATATTAATATAAAACAAATAACGGTACAACGTTAATCATACAAAAAAATGGGTGGAAAAGTCACACCCCATGAGCAAAGACACACTGAGGGTTAGAGAAAACCCCTCAAGAAAAGTTAGAAAAAGTGGTCACAAAATGACCACACCCAAAAAACACATCACTTCAGTTTCCAGCAAAGTAGAGAAACCAAAGTATAAATAACATTAACAAGAACATTTAAGTAGCAGTAGCAAACATGGATGTCAGGGGAGGCAGAGGAGACGATGGACCTGAAGACTTATCACCCCATCCTCCCATGGCAAGAGGATCTTTGTCAGTAGGTAAGGGCTCCCAACTTGATTTTTGTTGCTCTTCCAAAGTCTTAATTTGATTTGTTTCAGGGGAAACAGCTAGAGCTAGGCATAGGAATTTACCTTGGGAAGGCAAACCCCAACCTCTATTATCAACACCCTGGGATGGGGGAGGAGATCTCTATTGGTAAAAAGCAGAGTTGAACAATAGAGAGAGAGCCGAACAGTAGAAAATATTTTAAACACAAGATATTATCTTGCACTCTTAATTACATACTAACTAAATATTACATCCAATATAACACAAATATATAGGATAACATGTTCTATTATCTAGAATCCCACTAACTACTAAATCTCTTAGAATCTCTCGTAATCTCCTATTATATTAAGTTGGGTGATTTACTCCAAACTCATGTACAACAAACTCTTAATATATATTATTGTTAAATAAAAATAATATATTATTAACTAACTTACATAACAATATAATCGTAAATTTTTAACGTAATATTGTTTTAACTAACAATAATTACATTATTACAAACTTAATAATGTGAACACACCCTAACATTCACCCCTTTTTTAATATTATTAATATGTAATCTACACCTCCTTAATGTGAACATGGGGATAATATACATCTTTAAAAATTGATCTAAACATAATCGTATGCCAATGCATACTTTTAGGTTTGCATACTATTGTGTGAA
Organism: Torreya grandis; assembly: GCA_037957365.1. Taxonomy (NCBI): domain Eukaryota; kingdom Viridiplantae; phylum Streptophyta; class Pinopsida; order Cupressales; family Taxaceae; genus Torreya; species Torreya grandis. Next base: position 2,832,054 of record JARHVA010001956.1, read on the forward strand.
TCTTGATGTTTGGATCTTGTTGCACATGACCACTACTATGCAAATAACACATCCCACATATACTCCATGTGAATGCAATGGACATTTCACTATCTGATCATCTCCATAAATAAGTAAGGTAGTCAGAGCATCTCTTCAGTTAGAGGATTTTTACAGTTAATTGCCCTTCTATACAATTGTTGCTATATTCCATTTTATCTACACTCTCTTTTTTATCCAATCCAGTAAGGAAATGAAAACACACACAATAATATAAAATGAAATATTATGAGGAATAAATCCTCATTTTCTTCTTATGCATCCTCTGTTAACATTTGTTATCACCCAAACAAAAATAACATAGACAATTTACACTATCACTGAAGAACTGTCCTTGGCGTTAGCCAATTTAGTGCAAAACACACCACATTGAAAAAATGAAAAAAACACACCATACATGTGAAAAAGAATGCTCTTCTATTCTTATTCAAACACACACATAATATATGTCACCAAATCATCTGGTCCCCATCGTTGGTGACTGACGAGAGGCTCTGAAACCTCCAAACTTTGTTTCCTCCATCCTCCAGTAGGTTTGATGCTTACTCAGTTGATGAAGTTTTAAAGCTCATACTTTACATGTAATTTTTTTTATATAAGATCCATCCTCAATACTGATGTACTTTTTCTAATTTAGGCATCCGAGTCGTCCGAAAATGCATCCATTACAAGAAAAAAAAATTGACATACGAAAAATAACTTAAAACCTATTTGAATTTAATAATAAAATGACATAAAGGACATATACAATAACATATTTAATATGACCTCTAATTACTATAACTATGAAACCAACTTCCACTACGGACTTGAATTTAATAAATACCATACAAATCAATGGACTTAATGACACTTACAATGACTATTATGATAATTTAAACTCACCTAAAAGAATGACTTAACCAACTATTTAAAAGAGTGACTCAATTAAAATAAATTATAAAATACTGACTAACAATTAACTTAAATATTAAACTAAAGATTAATAACTAAGACTAAGAAAAGGAAACTTAATGACAACCATTGACTGGCAAAAATAGCTCATAAAATAATTTATGGGAGACTAGATAGTTATTAATGCATGCATTTGATGATGAAATATACTAACTTGATTCACACACAACATGATAGATTATTAGAGAAACCAAATGAATCCAAAATTACTTGGCTCAAACAGTACTAATGAGAGAATCTATAGATGTGAAAGGTGACTTATTATTACGAATTTATGAATTTCACTTGCCTAAAGGTCAAATTTATAATCTAAGTAGGACTTCCACAATGCAAAATCATAGCTGAGTTTCTTAGAGGAAAGACTATTTAATAAAAGATCACATTGAGCTACCAGAATCTTACAATATCTTTAAAGACAATGCACAAGATGAATAGATATGTCACGCATACCTATCAGAACTAGTGATCTAGAGTGGCATTACTTTGAATTTGTACGCGGCTCTGAAATACATGTGATGAGAATTCTTTAAAAATGCCTCTTTACAAATAGAATAAATGATTTACAATAGATCTAGTTATATAAAAAAAATCCAATTGATAGAGAATTTTCTTCTCTTTATAAATGCTCAGTGATGGAATTGAGAACAAATTCAATCGAGTTATTAATGTGTACCATAGTCAAATCTGCCAAGGCTAAGTATATCACTATGTTGAGCTTGATGTAGGATAAATGCAATGCAGATCTAAATCAAGTAGATCCTTTATAATTCTTAATATACACCTAATTTGAACGTACTCTTCTCTAAGATTTTACACATAATATAAATACTAAAAATCTCATTCATCGAGGCAAAAAGCAAAAGAGCACAGAGTTTCCCCTTGAAATTCCTCACAAGCCCATCCTGTGTTGATATCATATATTGGTAAAAATTAGAGTTGAACAATAGAGAAAGAGCCAAACACCATAAAATATTTCAAACACAATATATTATCTTGCACTCTCAATTACATACTAAGTGAATATTACATCCAACATAATACAAATATATAGGATAACATATCTTATTATCTAGGAATCCCACTAACTACTAAATCTCCTTGAATATCTCATAATCTCTTATAATAGTGAGTTGGGTAATTTACTCCAAACTCACATACAACAAACTCTTAATATATATTATTTTTACATAGCAATAATATATTATTAACTAACTTACATAACAACATAATCATAAGCTATTAATGTAATATTGTTTTAACTAACAAGAATTATGTTATTACAAACTTGATAATGTGAACACACCCTAACAATCCCCAACCCCAATCATCACCTCTAGATCGGGAGGAATTACTCAAACTACCATGATGAGGAGAAGTCCAGCAAGGTGGTGACCATCATGGAGCGTAACTCCTGCATCTAGGTGTGGACCACTACCATCTTACGTCCTCATCCCTAGGGGGTGAAGGATGTCTTGGGGGTTCAAGAGGCTCTTAGCAGACTGCACATGGAGCATTTCCCCAGTGATAAAGCAAACACTGGAGGTGGTTGAGTTTCAGATGGACCTTTTCTATTTGACTTTGAATCTAAAGAGTGACATTAGAAAGAATAGTAATTTTGTTAGAAACATAAAAATTACGTTCTAGCTCTTCATGATTAAAGCAAGCATAATTCCTAGATTTTCATATTTTAAATAAAATGTCAACTCAAAAAATATGTCAAAAGCAATTATATTTTGTAGGAAAAAATTTGGGCCCCACAAGAGAGCCATCTTCCACATGAATTATGGATGAAAAAGCTAAAAAGGGGAGTGAATCCAACACCATGTAGAGTGAGCTTATGGGTAAACCCAGAAGAGATGCTTAACAATCTCTAGTTTTTGACAAGCCATACAGATGGGGTTAGGCACACCTAGATGTTTGATTCAATCATCCATAGTTAGGCCCTAGTAAAGAAGGCACCATAAGAAATGGCCTTTTTAAGGCTCAATATAAATAGACCATATTGTGTTGAAACACCAGGCCCATAACCCGTCATGGGAATCGAGATTCCATGTGATATTGAGCATATCAACTAGAATATGTTAAGAGTAAAGTAATTGATATCTCATCCATGGATAATATTGGGTAAAGGGGTGGTTGTAGGTCAATGCCAATCCCTCCACACATGAACAAGATAATTAACTCCAATTTTATGCAAATACTCATCAAGTATGGAACCTTGAATTTCTACAATAGTCTTTGCATCTGAGTTTATCAATTGATATTTATGTTGAAGTTGCTACCAAGTGAGATAAACCCTACTCTCTTTACAAAAGAGATCATTGATAACCTTCATGCCTTTTCTAAAAACACATAGCCCTTTAACTCAGGGGACCAAGGCAAAGGGAATATTGTGAAAATTAAGACAAGGGGAAGACCAAAGAGACTGAGAGTTAATGAAGAGGTCATTTATGAAGCCTTCACCATCCTAGCTGAGGTGAGGCTTAAGATTCTCCCAAGCCATTCATAAACTTTGAATCATAAAGGAACCCTTAATTTTGATAGGCAATGGGGTGATAAGTAAGGAGTGAATCCTTAGGCCTTGCCATGCTTTCCTACCATAGGGAAGACCCTAAGAGATACAATGGCAAAGAAGAATCTTAAAGGCTTCATCCCCATAAATACCTTTGATTATTCATTTAGACCCAAGAGCAAGTCCTTGGATTTTAAGATCGAGGAGACCCAGCCCCCCAATTTCCTTAGGGTGGCAATAAATGTTCCATGCAACTCTATGGAAGACCTTGTGTCCATCATAATTATCCCAAAGAAAATACCTTAAAATATTTTCTAATTTGTTGTAGGTAGCATTAGAAGGGGCCCAGCACGAGGAAAATACACATGCATGGTTTCCAAAACTTTAGAACATATTTGAAACTTGTCAGCTAAAGAAAGAGGTTTAGTGATCCAAAAGGAAATCTTTTTTTCAACTCTTTATACCACATATGACCATAATTCAAAAGGAGAGGCCCGAAAGTAAAAAGGAATGCCCATAACCTTAAATACTCTTGGTAGAATCCACTACCATTGAAATATTCAAGTGAAGGAGGTTTGGGGCCCAATGACTGCCTGTAGATTTTGATCTTCCTCCACTGAATAGATGAGCCTAAATCCAAATAAAATATGTGCAAACATTCTATGGCATTATTAACAAATTATTCTTCCTCTTGGAGAGTGAGAAAGGTTCATCCATGAAATGACCATTTAAAAGTTATTTATCAGACTAAGGGAGAGAGATACCTTTTACCAAACCCCTAGCAGCACAATTAGCTAGAAGATAGCTAAATCCTTCTACTTCAAGAACATATAGGGATGGGGTTATAGGATATCCTTGCCTAATGGATTGATGTAGTTCAAACCAATAAGATTGGGTGTCATTAATGGTAATACAAGCCCATGCATCCTAAAAAAGCATTTTCATAGTATGAACAAACTTTGGGCCAAACCTAAGTGCCTGTAGCATGGATAGAATGAAGGGCCTCTCAATGCGCTCATAAGCCTTTTCAAAATCAATCTTAAAAAATAGGGACCTTTGATTATAAATCGTATCCCATTCTATACCTTCCCAAATAGTGATGATGTTGTCTAGGATGAACTTGTTTTGTATGAATCATGTTTGTTCACTTCAAACAATCAAAGGGAGAATGTGCTTCACCCTAAGATCCAGAGATTTGTAATCTTATAGGAGACATTGATAAAAGTAATAAGTTTCCAATTTGTGATAATTTTAGGATCACCAACCTTGGGGATGAACTTGATGTTACCCTGATTAATAAGGGTTCCCAAGGAATTGGTTAAAATGGCTTCAGAATACACCCAGTGCAAATCAAGACCAACAATGTCCCACAAGGTTTGATAAAATTCACATGGGAAACCATCAATTCTTGGATCTTTATCCACTACCATATGTTTAATAGCTTCATGAAGGTCACTGAGAGATAGAGGCCTATCACAAGCAATTCTTTGAGAATTGGAGACTTTTCAAGGCACAACCTGGAGACATTGAAGGAGATTCACCTCCCTTTTTGGAGAAGAAGCTTGCATCGAGAAAACACCATGGTAGTGATGCATAAAGGCTTTCAAAATGTTAATAAGTTTGGTAAGTCTTGAATTTCCTTCCTTGATAACTTTGATTTTATCAACACCCCTCGTAGAGCGGAGGAGGGAAAAAAGCCCTTGGACACCTTGTCACCAATTTTTAGCCAGTGTATAAGAGCTCTCAGCTGAACTCCTCTAGCTTTGTGTGGTTCTCAATTTGTAGCTTATGTCACCACTTTGCCACTTGAGTTTGAAGGTGGAAATTAAATGGTGCCTACTCTAATTCCTATGAGCTACGGAGAAACTCACAGTTTATAGCATTGTGTAAATGTTGTCCAAAAATAGTTGCTTAATTACCATAGATATGAAGAAATGTGGAAGTAAAAGAAAAAGCCTCAAACCACCACTAAATCCAACTAGTATCTCCTTCTATTTGAGGAACTAAGTTCCAAATTATAACAATGTGCCCCATCATTCTTTCATGTTTGAGGTGGGCAATATTGAGATAGAATTGTGTGAAAGCTATATTGACTTGAGGAGAAGTCCATTCAAATTTAAATCAAATGGGGTGATGGTGATGCAGAAGCATCTACAATAGCACCATGGAGGACTAGTTGCAAATGCAAATGAAATTCTAGTGTGAAAATTCAAATTCTGGTTTTCCCTCCAAATTGTGAGATTTCAAATTTTCACCTTGAAATTAAAATGTAATTATCAAAAAGTGAAAGTGAAAAGGTAAAAAGTGATGGTTAGGCTGTTGAGGAAATTAGGGGGAATTGGTTGAAACTATTTTCAACCTTAGAATATTGTTAAAACTTAAAAACAGTAATTTGTTTTGCCTTAAGCCCAATTTGGGCGTAGGAGTTAGAAGAAAGATTCTTGAAAAGAGAGAAACAAAGAAGAATTCATTAAGGAGAGAGGAGGAGAAAGAAGAGAGTATGAGAGGGGCGTAGAAGAGGAGAAGGACAGAGAGGAAAATTCCTCTCATTCAAAGGACAGAAGATGGAATGAAGAAAAGAGGAAAAAAAAAAACAGTGAGGGAGGACCTCACTCAAGAGATGTTGAAGAAAAGAGAAGTAGCAGATTTGATGTGAAGTTAAAACTGTGTAAAGGAGCAAGCAAGGCTTTGAAATCCATGAGACATTGATATTGACCTGTAAATATTCTAATTAATCAAGAAAGAATGAATGTATTTGCTTCATATATGGTTTCTTTATGAATTCTGGTGACAAGTCTGTATATGCATATGTGAATGTGTGTATGAATGTGTTTGATGGTTTTTTCTATAGAACATTGAGAAAGCTACATGTAAACTAGTTATTTGGCATGTTGGGAATGAGTTTAAATTGATATTCTATGAACAAGAGATCTAAAAGAACTTGAATGCTATAAGAAGCCTAAACAGACCTAAATAAGGTTCTCAAGGAAATAAATGTGTTTGATAAAATCAACGTATAAATGTTTGTATGAGATATTTAAAGTCAAGGAAATAGGTCTCTAAGGCCAATATAAACTTAAGTGAAGAAGAAACAGGTTTAGAAATCTCTCTGATGTCTTAAAATCCCCAACTGTTGGCTTTCGGCCTGTAGTGGACAGAATACAGTCAATGATAAGAGGGTTGTATGTTGTTGTATAGAAAATGTATTGAAAAGGTTCATCTTTGATATGAATATGTGAATGGGGAATTTGTTTAAGATAGTGACATGTGTGTATATCATCTTGAAATTCAATTGCTAAATGAAAAGAGAAACAAATAATAAACCCTGTTGACTGTCATGAAAATACAGTCCAAGACAACTCAGTTGTTGAGCATTAGAAGGTACAGAAGGTTAACATGACCAAGGTGATTATTGGAGAAGGTGTAGGGAATCAAGAAAGACCCTAGAAAACTGATTTGAACCCTTGAAATAGGGTAGAACACTCCCAGCAAAATTAATTAGCTCTCGGCCTGTGACTGTCCAAGGGAAAATCCTGAATTAGCTTCTAGCCCTCAAAATGAGTTTTAATGATTGAAACCTCTTGAAACTTTGCAATATGAACCATGAAGGTGTTATAAAACTGTTGGAAGTGGTCTGAAGGTTCTATAGTTTGGATAAGTACGGAAAAGAACAATTGCCAAGTGGATCCTAGGTGTATGTGAAGGGAAGAGCATAGGCCAATATAGGAAAAGTGAATTTCTCCAAAGAAGTGCCCTAAAAAATGATTGATTCAGCTGTAAGAAGGTAATGGGTATCTGTAATGGTGCTTGGTTTGATTATAAAGTCTGTACTTTACTCTGGACAAGGTGTTTTGCACACAAGTAGGGCTAATTAGAACAGGGCATAAAGAAGGAAGTACAATTCCATACAAAGCAACCTCAGGAGATTTTTCAGTATGTTATAGAAGGGCTTAATGGGTATCCAGAAATGATTTTAATTTCATGATTGAGATAATATATAATGAGTTATGGCCAATAAATAGGGATAACAGGGCTACAAGGAATGAATTATCTAAATAGGTCTGTATCAGTTTGTTGATGGTTATAGAGCAGTGTAAGATCAGTTTCATCAGATGGTCTAAGAGAAAAGTATCAATAATGATAGAAATAGTCATGTCCTTGACCAGAGCAAAATATAAAATATCTTGCTCGGTTAGTAGATGATCCGGGCAACAATTTAGGCAACAATTCGGGTGACAGTTCCACCCCAATTGATGACGGAACTTCCGGGAGCCATAACTTTTGCACCGTATCTCCAATTGACTCACCGTTTGAATCGTTGGAAAGCTAAGAATGAGGAGAACATCATGAGATGGATTTTATCTTTGATTGATGAATTTTGACCCCATAAAACCCAACGGAAGTGTCCCAAATTTCAATTTTAGTAGTGCAGTCTAAAAATAGTAAGTTTCTAAAAATAGTAATTCCTCGAATTCTGTATTGTTTTAAATATTGGAAGTCAAAACACTTAATCTACCTCAATATTGGTGACCTTCCATAGCCTCCCCATGCTTTCAAAATTTGTATAAATGAAGAGGTAACCCGAAATGTGAAGATAGACATCTCTTCCCAGAGATAAGCATATATTTGTATTGCGATCTTGAGTAATACTACATCTCTTCTCAGAGAATTCATTGTTACCATGTTATTTTTATGCTATTGGAATATTTATCAACCAGAACTTCTAAGTTTTGGATCAGCAAAGCTCTATCAAGACACTGAAGCACTCTGTCATCTCCCTATCAGAAATTAGACCAGGTGAACCATGGAGAGTCTGAATCCTTCCTTTGATGGTGGTTAGGATCAAAAACCCCAAGTTTATTATGCATATAAAACCATGTTTCATTCTCACCTGCACCTTTCTTTGTCCTTGACAGACTCCACCATGTTAAAGTTACCACAAAGGATCCAATGAGCATTCAGGAGAGAGTTAGTCAACCATCTCCACATGGTTTCCTGTTTTATAGAATTATTAGATGTGTATAAATTGACCAACCCAATAATTTGGTTGTTAAAATTAAAAAGGGTCCACACCACTCAATGGGTGGGGTCTGAACCCCAAAAAATAATATTCTAAGCGAGCTCTAGAGCCAAAAAAGGATGGCCCCACCACACCCAGCATCATACCCAGTGGCCTAACAAATGGCCCGAGGCCAAATGATCTGTGTTGCATTATGTAGTAAGAAGCCAAAAATATTGACCTCTTACAAATAAAGAATTTTCAAGTTACTAAAAAACTAGCAAATATTTATGACTGTATACTTACACAGTGGATCAATAAGACCTCGAATATTCTAAGAGTACACAATCATTGGACAAGATTGAGGTGCATGTCATTATCCTTAGAGAGCCCTTCAAGTGTAACAAATTTGTTATACATAATATTGTCGGTCATGTAATCATTCATTCTAAATTGCTACCACTCGTGTGCCATATATTCTTCATCTTCAGAAGATGGAAAGCGGCTGTGAGAGTGTCATAATATTGATTTTTAGTCCATAGTGACCAGCCTCCTATCTTCCTCAAGGGAACTCATCCTAGGAGAGGGTTTTAACTGTGGCATCTCAACCAGCAAGGCCATTGCATATAGTGTATGCATAAGATGAGGAGAAGCTTTGGTGGGTAAGGCAGATTTACCAGCAGAAGTTGATGCAAAATTATTACCAGTAGGTCAAAATGACAAATTTTGTGGCCTCCTACCACCTTTGGAAGAGTTTTTTTTCTTGTTAGTTATGGTAGTCCAATCATTATTATTTTCATTCTGAACTTTGGCTTCACATCTGCCTTTTTCTTGAGGAGCAAGGGCCATGTGATCCATCAGAAGACACTCTCGGATCATGTGGTCCAAGGACTGGCACCGAAATCAAGTGTTTGGGAAGTTGATATACAAAACACACTGTGAAAAATGGTTAGATCCAATTTATATATCAATAGAATCTTTAAAATCATGGGACAAATCAACTTCTACACAAACCCTCTTCTAAGGATGAACCATATAGAATTTAGTATGCTCATGGTAGATAAAATTTCTTATGGGTTTTATGAGTTGGTCAATAAAACTCTAGAGGGGAAATGGTAAGCCAAGAAATTCAACCCATATGGGTACTTTCATTTTTACGTGCTCGGAGACTTGAAAGTCTTGAGTCCACTGAGCAAACACAACCAAAGTGTTGTAGATGAACCAAGGCCCATGATTAACAATAGCTTTGCACTATTCTAAGTTCGAAAAGCAAAACAAAAAAACCCTTTGTGATATTTTGGACCCCCTCAAGTTTCACACCATGGCCTTACCAGTGATTATGAACCCATTGCTTTAGAAGGCTCTCCGAGGGGACTCAGCCAATAAATAAATAATTAAAGTAAAATTCCCAAAGAAATGATAAGCTCTATCAAATTCGGGCACATCCAAAATAACATCAGGTAATGGAATGTCAGAGTCATTAACATAACCTCGTGGAAGACCTTCAGGATGAATTTCTTCACCTACTTTAGGGCCATTATTGTGTTCACTTGCTCCAACTTTCTCTACATTTGTGGATGCAAAGATGGAGGTAGCTATCATTAAATAAAGGGCACCCCCTTACTACCCACAGGGCAAATCATTGATCAAAATTAGCAATTAATGCAAATAAAGCAATATCTTGCCTAGATTTGCGACAATCAAGAGTGTGATAGAGACCTAAAAGCTCATCAATACAAAACTAACATCCTAAGGTTTCTCAACAAAACTCTCAAAATTTAAAATTTTGTTTAAGTGTTATTTAAATAATTATGTTTATTATACTAATTAAAATAACTTAACAATTATCAATATCTTAAGTTATTATAATCATTATTCTAATTAAAAATAACAACTTGATTATCAATATCTTAAGTTATTAACACTTAAGTGTTATGAATTGATTAAAATAATAATAAAAATTTTAACATATAAATATTTTGAATTGATCAAAAAAAATAATAATAATAATAATAATAATATTATTATTATTATTATTATTATTATTATTATTATTATTATTATTATTATTAAATTTTAAACACACACAGAGGAAATAGAAGATGGTCACACTTGACCTTTAGTTTCTCATGTGACTTTGAAGGGAATTGTAAAATATTGTATTATATATTTTTGTACATGATTTAAATATAGAGTAAGAGAGTGAGAGGAGAGCTTGGTTTGTCACATAATATTTATGTTCTCTTCTATTTTTATGTTTAGCTTTCTAAACTTAAAATCAACATATGGTATCAAAGTCAATAACCAAAAAATGCAACGTGGAAGAGGTGTTTGGAAATAAAATACCATAAAAGTTTTTTAATTTTTTTCAATAACCAAAATAATTTTTTGACATCCTAAGTACATTGAGGCAAAGCATGAGGAAGGAAGTTACATTGGTACAAATGTTTGTGGATTTTATTGTTTTTTAATGGGTAGATCACATTGTATGAACATTGAGTGAAAAATAATTGTGAGAGGTGTGAGAACTACTTGTTTATACGGGTGCAGATAATGGGTTGGGCATAACTTTTCCTTGGCATGTTTATGTTGATTCTTTAGAATATTTGTATTGTCAAGATGTAAAGAAAATCAAGCCCTTTTCTATTTATTTAAGTCTGCTTATTTTTTAAAATGGGTTATATATAAGTTTGACAATATTTGTTTCAATTACTTGCATAAGAGAATTGAAGATTGTACTTTGATAAAAACATTCTTACATAGAGGTTATGTGTTTGAAACTCATTGATTTATCATATAAATGAAATATTAATTGTGATGAGGGGTTATATAATGTGTTTTAAGAGACTCAATTAATATTTTTTAAAAGTTTGAAAATTCAGATGTAAACTAAAATTTGTTTTGGTGAGGGGTAAAAACTGCTTAACATAAGCAAAAAGAATATAACATAATAACCTTTTCATAGAATGGTCAAACTTGTCATATAACCACTCATTCATCATGGAAAGAGACTTTTGAACCTTTTTTTTGGAGTTAGTGTTTATGTTAGAATATTTTGAAAACATATTTTTGTTGTTTGTAAACTATTGTAAGCCTGTTACACATTTGATCTTGTGTCACATTGTTTTGTTATAACAGAGAGATAATGGTTTGTTTTTGTTTAAATAAGGGTGTCATTTTAGTTATTTTACAAACTCTTTTTAAAATTTAGTCGAAATTGAATGTAGAGGCTACTATATATTTTTTGTTTCATCAAAACATTTTTAAGTGACGCCCGATTCAAAATGTTGTTTACATTGCTTCAATAGCTTTTTTAGTTTATTTTGCATCATGGATTCTACTTTTTATGCCAACAACATCCTATATTTATACATTTAAACTCAAGACCAAAAGAAGTAAAATCCAAGTGTTTAAGATATTCTCACCCATATTTTATGACAATGTATAATAAATTTAGTTTTATTAGGCATGAATGATAGGTTACATGATCAATTGAATGAGAAAAAACCCAAAAATCTAGATAATTTCAAGCATGTAACCAATGTTCAAAATGTTATTTAACAGACCCAGTTGTATAACACTAATGCCACCCATGTTAGTGAGAAAAGTAAAGATAGGTCTATTTCCAAACCACTTCAAGAGTCTTATAAACACAGTGTGAATCATACATATGTTCAAATTCCTATTGTGGAACCTTCCCTTATTGTGTGAGTATGGGAGACATTATTAGTTAATAAGCATCATGTCAATATAAGGTATATCAATCCTATTAGTTGTCATGATCAAGACCATTCTAGATCTATTCACTTTGTTTTTATAGGTACACTATGTGATAGTCAAGTTGTTGATCCTTTTTTATTATTCATTGTCTAGTCCTAGAGATGACTGTAGACACCTAAATCTAGCCACCAATAACCTCCAACCATGCTTTTGGCTAATTTCTACTTAAAAGGCATAATTTAGCCTAAAAACACTAAAACAAGCTAAATGATGTGAAACTGACATATTCAAGTGTCTATTTTGGCTAGAGTATCATTAAATGGGGTAATGCAATTTATGGGCCAACTAACTTTGATCAATTCATTTCGAGTCAAAATGCCAATTTTACACATAGGTGCTCTAGATTGCTTTTTCCTATCAAATCTCTTGCACAAGACATGTTCCTTAATTATTTGTTGTTGGTAACATCCTAAATTGGATAACGGATCTGACGTATCTAACATTGCCTTCCAATTCCAATCTAATCAAATTTTAGACCAATAACAAGGCATTCTGATCAATTTGAGTAATTTGTACACAAAGTGCTTAAACATGCTTAAGAGCTAATTAAACCAAATTAGAGCCTAATCAAGAATTCCATAGAAACTTGTTGAATAATTTATTTTTAAAATGAATATTGAATATCTACATCATCATGTGACCTCATTTCTTGGGAAGACATCTCTAGGCCATAAATGCCACAAATATCAAGATTCATGCCCTCCATGCCTCATCAATACCTTCCATGAAGCCCTCCATGCCTCTTAATTGCTCCTCTATCCCAAATATTGATGAGCCTATTTATCAATTTTAATTGCATAATTAGATTAATCCTTAGCCACACATCTCAATCCTGAGATGGATGGTTCAGGTTGATTCTAGACATTCTCAAAAATTATAAATAGAGAGGCCATGAACATCATTTCTAAGATATGATTATGCAAAGTTATAATGCAAAATTGATTATAAAGCTTCATGCAACTAGTGTCATCATGCCAAATTGATTCCAAGCCAAGCCAAGCCACAAGCCAAAGGTGCCAAGGAGAGATGGAGGTAGCCAAAATTTCATTGACAAGGACTTCATGAGCATACGCTGAGCAAGCCACTACAACAAGCATTTTGGAGCATCCAAAAAAGGTAAAAGAGGGTTTCTTTTGCATTGTAGTTGTGTGTTTTATTCATGTTTGTTAACTAAGCTCTCCTTAGTGTCTAGGCCTAGAGATGTTATGCTAGTTAGTGTGTTTCTTTCATTTTGAAACTAACACCATACTAACCATCCTCTATTGAGTCAAATTCCTAGTTCACAATGATCACATATGTTCTCATTGTAAACATGGAGGTCGAACCTTAATTAATTTTTTTTATTTACATCTTTGTATATTATGAGGAAAAAACACTCATTCTTTTGAGCACTATTACATGTGAGATACACCTATTGAGTCCATGAGACATGTGTATTTTTATTGGATTGGTCATTCCATATGGAGATATGAGATTCACATGCTATCTAGGTATTATAAGAGATTTTAGTCCACTATGGATGACGATGAAGATTCTTCTAGTGATGATGATGATTTTGATGTTCATCTTGTTTTGCATGATACTGGCAAGCCTTTTTTAATATCTTGTTGATCCTAATCTTTTTTTGTCTAGTTATTATTGTTTATTTTAGATTTGGTTTTGATGTTAATTTTATTGATGTCTCTTAGTATATTTGATTAGTCACCAATTTTTGAGAAAATTGTAGATTTGGGATATATTTCCATAAATTATTGTTTCTATACCCCCTTCTTATCTAGATGGTGTGGATGAGATCATTGATATGTGTTGTGATGATTTAGAGATTCTTGTTGAGGATTGTGTTATTCCTTCCAATAATGCTAATCCAATTCTTATGGTTTTCCATTTTCATAGGGATATTAGTGATTATGATTTTCTTGATGAGAGTTTTGATATGTTTTTTAAACAACCCATGATGATCACATCCCCATTAGTGTCAATTTCTACTACTTTGACTAATGTATTTTTTGATGTGAATCTTTTGTGTATTTAAGGCTATGGAGATTACAATTTTACCTCTTCTTGTTGATTTGGTAGGGCATATTAGGAGGCCAAAATTTGTGCATGTGGGCTATAATTTGAAATCTTGAAAGGGAAACTTACTAATTATTCTCATGAAGTTGAAAACTCAAAAAGACGATCTAATGGACACTTGTGATGAAATATTGAAAGGGTACCACTGAGTTATATATTTTTCTATACATGTTCCAAGATCCCATTATTTATTGATTCACTCATGTATTTTAAGGTACTTCCCTTTTAGGGTGATAACATCAGAAGTCATATTTCGAGTTTTGAATTATTGATTGTTGAGTGACTCGATGGACAAGTGATTTTATATTTGACTTGGTTGTTGATGCTTGGTTGAGTCACCAGATGTTTTCATTGGATGTTGATCTACCATCTACTTGTGCACCCAATGGATATTTTTATTCTTGACTTGCGTTTATTAGGGCACTTATTTGTGGAGAATTAGAGCACCTTTATGTGTATATTATTTTTTGATATTTGATGATTTTCATTGTCACTAGAAGTTTGATGTTGGGACTTGATACGTGCAATTGCTATGTACATTGAATTTTGTGGATTTGGTACACACTAATTACAAAAATTCATGGATATATATGATGATTTAATTATGTATAGGGTTATAGATTGTAAATGACGTACCTAAACATATCATGAAAAAATTCCTATATTGTTCAAATGTTTACATAATTGTGAGTTATCCTAGATCGGTTACCTTGAGACTACTCATATTGACCACTGAATATTTGTCATATTTAATTACAATGTATTAAGCATTGCACCATTAAAACATACTATAACATTTAATAGAGTGGTTTTAATTATTGAAACATTGAGGGTGGGAATTTTGATAGGTCTTAGGATTATTGGATATCCATATTTTGAATGATTAATGTCCATATCAACAACTAACACATTAGATTTCATAGGTTTTAGATTGTAAAAAAAACACTGCATATTTGACATAGTTAAATATGTATTTTTTTATGACCATGGCCAAGGAGTTGGTTTATCAGATTTCAAAGTTTAAGCATAGTTTTTTCCACAAAGTGGGTAATTTTTCATATGTTGACATGTGCCTACAATTTTGAGTTCGATAGCTTTGTGAGGAGTGGTTCACAGTTATATCTTGATAGAGATTGGGATTCTCAAGCATTACAATGCATTTTGTATTTTATACACATTATCACCTTGAGTAGTTTTTGTGGCATTTGTATTTTAGACTATCACTTACCCTTTCAAGGGAATTTTGTATAAGGTAGTGTTCCACTCTCATCTAACATGGGGAACATGAGTATTTAGATTTTGAGTTGAGACATTTTATATTTTGGGTTTGTAAACCTTGAGTTTTGGATCTTATCTTAAAATAAATATGTCGTAATGTTTGCATTTAATAGGTTGGACTATTGTAGGTTGACTACATAAACATTGTATAATTGAACACTTAAATTTATATGTTGATCATTAGATACAATTTATGGTGATATTTCAGAGATGTGCATTATGATATATCCTAGAATGTTAATTTGGAGATAAAAAATTTAGTGCCTTGTCGATTTGTTTATTTTTTAGATTTTTTATTTGTGAGATAACTTGACATGTCCCAAAGGATCAACATTTTCCAACATTTGAGATTATGTTGATTATCTAGATTCAGATTTATCATCATGATTCATGGTTCATAATATTTTGGTATTTGATTTATTTATGCATTTGAGCATTTATGAATATTGGTTGACTTGTGCATAGAGTAGGTAATATAGATACCTTTAAAGGTCCTAAATGATCAATACTTTCGATAATTTGAGATTATGTTGATAGTCTAGATCTACATCATCATGATTGAATGGTTCAAAATATGTTCATGTTTGATTTATTAATGTAGACAAGAATGAAGGGGCCAACTAAATGGTTGCCTTATTCCCTAATTGGGACTTACACTTGCTCTCAATGGTTACACATACCTAAGAATACTATTCAGAATTGAAACTCAAACACACTCTATGACTTCAACACAATGTGATACAAATATTTGATTACACACACTCACTTGCATTTAAAAGGTTATTACATAACATTAAGATGATTGTATCACTCACACAATCCCTCCTAGACTTGATGTTTTTTAATTTGCTCTCTTCTTAGAGAACTAAACTCCTAAACTCTCTTATTTTCAAACCGAAGCCAACTCTCTTACTTATTAACTCTCCTCAGTATTTGTCCTCATTATTTTGTATCTCTTATGACATTATCTGACTATAAGAATGCCTCTTTTCCATCCTTATTAGCATATTGGATATACTCAACAACTAATGGTTTAACATTTTGGATCATTACTTTCTTTTTGTATTCCACATGGGTGAAACCGCCACTCAACCTTGTAAAAATGCTATGATGGTTTTGAAATTATGCAATGTCTCGCAACTTTCAGAGACCATATATTTTACAAACAAACTCAAAAAAATATTTTTTTTCATAACGTTTCGAAGATAATCTAAATATACAAGTGTAGAATAGGAATCCAAAGGGGTTAGTTCATTGTTGATGCATATAAAGTAAAACAATTGTGTGAGACTAACAACCTAAGTTTATCCACTAGGTTTAAGCAAGACTAAGCAAACAACGAATCAAAATCGAAGATAAGATAACCATAAATATTTATACCTTCCTTAGAAGACTTCCTTTGCTTTTTTGTCCAAATAGGTATGTGCTCAGCTTGTAGAACTAGAGGTCTTTGGCAATTTTGACTCTATGTGTGGGCAGCATCTCCCCTTGTTTACACTTGGTTTAGCTTGAGAATTTACATGATAATGGTGAAGTTCCTTATGTATTTTAGTAGATTAAGTCTAGGTTCAATAAGCTTGTCTATAATGGAGGGGTGACCTTCAATTTTTAGACTTGTTGAATCAATGAGGACTATCCATCTTGATCTTCTAATAGATGGCTAAGAATGAGTCCTCACCCTCATTAATTTTGGAGGTTGGAAATGCGAAAGGGTCCATTTAAGGAAATTTGGAATGTGGAATAGTTTTGAAAGAAATGTGCAATCATGACCTCTTTTGAAGCATGTAAGAGGGTGTAAGATGAAAGAGTGTGTAAAAAGGTAAAAGAGAGTGTAAGAGCTTGCTTTCACTCCTCTCCTTTCCAATTGACTTAGTCATGTGATGTCACAAGATGAGGTAATAAAATGAATTTTGATTTTATGAAATAGAAGATTCCAAGAAGCCATGGAATTTTGCATTAGAGAAATGATTGGGATAATTAATCAAGGTGATTAATTAACCATTATAAGAATGTTGTATTTACAATGTTCATTTATTTAATTAAATGTTCATTTAATTTCCTTGGAATAACACTTACAAAGGGTCAGGTTCAATTGGGTTGCACTTGATAAAATTATCATGTTGTTATGATGCATTTCCCTAATTAAAAAGGCATTATTATGAATTTGAGTTAGATCGGTAGTTGTGCAAGTAAATTGGATCAATTGATGATTTACAACCATATTTGTGTATTATTTCAAAAAGTCATTCCAATTTTAATTTTGACATGGAAGTGATGAGAATGAAGTGTCTATATTATTTCCCTATTTGAGAAGACGTTTCAAGACACAGATGAAGTAGCATATTTTCAAAGAATTAAAAATTTGTTAATAAAAAGTTGGAAAACTAGATGAAGAAATAATTAGTGACACATGATGCCCCCTTGAAAGGGCATGGAAGGATGAAAGGCATTGATGGGTTCTCAAAAAAGAGAGGAAGAAGCAAACAAAGAGTGAAATTAACCCATGGTTAATACTAATCCAAATGAGCTAATGTTTACACTCTTTGATATCCAATGTTGATAGAGTAGAAAAAATATTTTTCCCAAAGGGGGGAATTGAGAAGGATGCATCCCAAGATAAGCATCACACTTTGACTTGCCCCAAATAGGTCAAAAGTTATATCCAACATGCATGCTCCAGATTCATAGTTAGATGTAATAATGAAGGGTATTGGCTAATTAGACTCAAATTTTCCTTTATTTTCTTGCTCTACATTGGTATTTTTTTAATTCTTTTTTAGTACAAGATCACCAAGTGAAAACTCTCTGGGTTTGATGCGCCTGTTATAGTTATAATGTAACCTGATCTGATATGCTTGGAGACTATTCAACATGGTTATCTATTTTTTATCAAGTATTTATAGTTCTTACAATCGATCTAATCAATACTCCTCATCATGAACGATATCCTCTAATGAAATATACAAGGAAGGCAACTCGATAGGGAGAATAGAATTCATTGCCATGTATTAGCATGAAAGGACTAAAGGGTGAGAAATAATTGTGAGTGCCAATCGTGACCAACAACATTAGTAGTATTTTTAAGGATTTGGACAAGGGTCTTGCTATATGCCTCAGCCTGACCATTACTTTGAGGAAAATAAGGATTAGAAAACCATTGTTTGATATGGTACTCGGCACAGAGGACTTTTATAGATCCTTATTTTTAAAGTATCCACCATTATCATAAATGATGTCAAAAGGAATGCTAAAGTGGCAGATAAGGTGATTCAAAATGAATTTTGAAATTTACTTACTGGTTATGTAAGTGAGGGAAATGGCTTCAACCCACTTAGTAAAATTCTCGATCATAGTGAGGATGTGTTTATGGCCATCTGAAGAAGTAGGATTGATTTTCCCTAACAGATCAAGTCCCCATGTGTAAAATTTCCAAAGAGTATTAATTAGTTGAAGTGCTTGGGATGGAGCATGAATGATATTGGCATATTTCTGACAAGGCGCACATTTATAAACATAGGGGTAATTATCAGCTTCCATAGTGGGCCAATAATACCCTGTACACAAGATTTTTTGGCAAGGACCATTCCACTGGTGTGGGCCCCATAAATCCCTTCATGTACTTCTTTACGCACCAATCCAAATTTTGTTGAAGTTAAAAAATGAAGTATATTTCCATCATATCCTCTACAATAGAGTGTGGCACCAAGTAAGGTATAATAGGAGGTATTGTAAATAAAGGATTTTTGTTTATTGTAGGAAAGATTATCAGGAAGAATGTGGTTGTATAGGTATTCATATAAATCATGATACCAAGATGAGTTGGGACCAAAAATATCATATACGATTTTGTATGTTGACCATTCATGCACTTGTTTTTAAAAATTTCAATAAAGAACTAGTAATATGGAACATGATCTACAATTATTGTCAATGATCCAATTGTTTCCATTGCATCTATAGTCCTATTACTGACCTTTGGTATATGCTCAAATTGGATATGATCAAATTTCTACTTGACACTGTCCACCATGTTTTTGTAAGGTATAATATTTTTGTCTTTTATCTGGTATCGATTTATCACCTGATTAATAATAAACTAGTGATCCCCATGAACATGCAATTACTTAATGTCCCATTGTACTGCTAGGTGAAGCCTTGCAATGAGTGATTTGTATTCCTTTATATTGTTGGTATAAGCGAAACCAATATGGAAAGACTTAGGGATAAGATCTCCTTATGGTGTTATGAATAAAATTTCAGCTCCTAATCCATGAGATGTGTAAGAACCATCAAAGTATAATGTTAATATCTAAGATTCAGAAGAGATTTCATCTAGAATTAAGATTGACTCATCAGGGAAATTAAATATGAGTGGTTTGGTATCTGATAAGGGTGCTTCAGCAAGTTGATCTGCAAGTGCTTACCCCTTAATTATCTTTTGATGCACATATTCAACCTCAAACTCACTCAATAGAATGACCCATTTAGCCATACAGATAGTCAAAGTTGCCTTGGAAAGTAAATATTTGAGAGGGTCCACTTTGGCAATAATAATGGTTTTATTGTTGAGCTTATAATGTCATAAATTTTGGGAAGTGAATACCATTGCTAAATAGGATTTTTCAATTGGTGTATAATTTTTTTCATAGGCAACCAATGTTCTGCTTAAATAATACATTGATCTTTCTTTCCCCTGATCATCATGTTGGGAAAGAAGTGCCCCTAAGGCATGTTTTATTGTTGAAATGTAGAGGAGTAACGGCTTTCCAATCATTGGTGGGGCTAAGACAGGTGGATTTTCCAAATAATCCTTTAAATTTGTAAATGCTTGTTGATAGTCAGTGTTCCATGAAAAGGTGGTGTCTTTATTCAAAAGGTGAGTGAAAGGATGACGCATGTCTGCCAATTGTGAAATGAAGCGTCTAATAAATTGAATTTTGACTTGAAAACTACAAAGCTACTTTAGATTATAATGAGGAGGCACTTTTTAATGGCCTTAAATTTGGATAGAATGGCCTCAATGCCCCTGTGAGAGATAATGAAACCTATAAATTTACCTGAAATGATGAGAAATACACACTTCTTAGGGTTAAGATGAATTATGTATTTATGAAGACTTTTAAATATTTTTGGTAACATTTCTAGATGGTTTGCTTTGGTCTTGGATTTTCCTAAAATGACATCCACATAGTCTTCTACAATATTGTGCATCATGTCATGGAAGATGACAATCATTACATGTTGGTATGTAGCACCATATTTCTTGAGGCTTAATGGCATTACTTGATAACAGAACATCCCCGTTGGAGTGGTGAACATTGTTTTGTGTTGGTTTTTAGGTGTTATTTGTATTTGATTATATCCTAAGAATCCATTCATAAGAGACAACATCTTATAGCCAGTTGTGGAATCTACAATCATATCAATATTTGGAAAAGGAAAATCATCCTTTGGTCATGATTTAATGATATATCTAAAATATGTACATAGGCGGATTCCTTATGGATTCTTACGAACTAGGACAATGTTTAATATCTATTATGAATAGTCTATGGGATGAATACATCATGCCTTCAGTAATTTTTCCAAATCTTTTTTTACTAGTATGGTAATGCGAGGATGCATATTTATCAGCTTTTGTTTGATTGGATTTGCATCTGGGTATACAAAAATACAATGTAAAACCAAATAAGGATCCAAGCAAGCATATCTGAATAAAACTAATCATATATATAAATAAACACCCAAAGGAGGGCATTAAGGATTTCATGTTCTTCATCAATGAGGAAAGCTCCAATCTTGATCCACTTGGGTTTGTTTGGGGTTATGATGTTTACTTCTATGGTATCCTCCATAAGCAATGTAGAACCATCTTCTAGAATAATTGGTAATGAGGTGCATGGATCTTCTTCATCATCTTGTGACTCAACTAGATCATCAAGATCACCCATATAGGAAGAATCTGAATCACCAAAGACTAGTAAAGGACACTTAGCAAAGGCATGAGGGAAATCTTGAACCAATTGTTCGAATACTTTTTGATCTTTTAAATTGATTCCTGACTAGCACAAGGTTCTGAGACTGGAGTCACCATGGGGTTCATTCAAAAAAAGATTAACTTTCCCATCCAATAATGCCTGAAATAGGTTTTCACAATGGGATTCATCTTTCTGATCTGAAAACACCTCAAAGAGGTTTTCACTTTGGGACCTCAATGTTCCATTTTATTTTATTTTTTCCTTATGACCAAGGAAAGTCCCCTACTCCTTAAAATAGGCAGTAGGGTCCAATATAATAGTGAAGCCTTGATTATGATCACCAAAAGGAAAACCATCTATAAGCCCCTTGAATTCATAAATTGTCTCATTGTTATAGAAATTGTCCAATGGTATATGTGAATCTTTTTGGTCCCAGTCAATTAATTCAAGATGATGGAGAAAAAGAGGGGAATTAGAAGTGACATAAGTGATGGTATAAATGGTATTGGTATTAAATAGGTTGGTATCAACTAATTCATCATAGATTATATAATAGGACTCTACATTGAAGTTGGCATCTTCATCATTAGATAATAAATCGATATCACTCTTGAGATCTGAGGGGTCACCCCCAGGAAATTTGTATCCAATACCTCAAGTTCCTTTGTGTTTGGTAGAAGATACTGGCTCAAGAGGACATTTTTGATTTACCCCCAGGTGATTTGTATCCAATAACTCAAGTTCCTTTGTGTTTGGTAGCAGATATAGGCTTAAGAGGACCTTTTTGTTTTACCCCTAGGCCTTTGCCTTTATAAGCTTGATTATCCATTATTTTTTTGGAATAGGATACTTTTTGCTTTGGTTGAAAGTAGAAAAGTCATCATTGTACAACCATGAGTCATCATCACCTTTGATTTTTTATTGGTCTTATGTAGTAGTTTTGACAAAATCAATAGGCCCTTTTTGGCGTGGCTCAACCTTTTTATGTCATTCCATTATGGCACTCTTCACTTTGGGCCTACTATATGATTTAGGCATTTTATGAAGTTTAGCTATATGAAAAGCATTTTCAATTTGGTATTCCTCACGACCTTTATCTGTAATGGTAAGATGGGAGGATATTTGAGAAGGTGGTGCAAATGAAGTAGATGCAAGGGTACTTGGATGTACATAGTTTGACTTTGGAGGTTGAATGGATACATCTTTATCATTCTTAGGGACATGCTCTAGGCCAAGGCAATAATTGTAGCTCTCATACTTTGCTTTAATATGTTTACAATACTAATACAACTACACAATGAATGGTAACTTATAATCTAGAATTGGGGAATTTGATACACGGATGTAGAGTGGAAGGTACTATGCGTACTTCATGTATCCAAGGTCACCCAAGGAGTAAATTGTACAATGGCTCTAAATCAAGAACATGGCAAAGGGTATCGTGGGTTAGAGGCCCAATGATAATAGGCAATAAAATGGTGTCCTATTATTTTCTCTCCTCATTATCATAGGTCTTGATGGTAATAATATTTGGTTGAAGATTCGTTGCAATGTAGCCTAAATGTTTGACCAGCCTCAAAGTCACAATATTTAGACCCAGACCATTATCTATAAGGACACATTTGATCTTATGTCTAGAAATGATTGCCTCTATAAAAATTGGATTTTTGTGAAGAGGACCAAGGGATGACATATCACTTTGGTTAAAATTAAGTTGTTGGTTTGGGGCTAAATTACTCACAAGTGTTTGGAACTTGTCAGGAGCAACATCACTTGGGACGTTGGATTGGTTTAAAATCTCATTCAATATGTTTTTATAGACATTTGATGTACGCAAAAGATCTAAGATAAAAATTTGTGCTAGTATCTTTTGTAATTATTCCACAATATCATATGGCTTGTCATGAGTAGAAGTAGTGGGACTACCTTTTTGAGGCAAAGGACTTGGAATGGGATTATTGGAGGAAGAAGGTGTAGGACCTTGGATTGTAACCTTGGAATGTCAAGTTGTGATTGTGCAACCTCAAGTTGGAGGGGCTTTACTATAATTATAGGAAGGGAAATGACGACCTAAAATGGTAACTATTGGGCTTTGATGAGCATTAATGCCATTTTGAGTCAAAGGAGGATTACTAGCATATGGAGGAGGTATTAAAATGGAAGGTGGTGATTGTTGGATATTATTGACTATTAGTTTAGGATTGACCTTGATAGTGGTTATTTGACTACTAGTAATGTGACTTATAATATTATTATAGTCATAAGGGACATTATTATATCTGACTTGATTAGAATGGGTGTCCTAACCTTGATTCTGATTAGTTTTATGTTGGTGCTAATTTGGTCCTTGATTATGATTGTTTGGAGGATTTTTCTGGTTCTAATTGTTGGCCTATCACTGATTTTAATTCTAATTGTTAGAGTTACGTTGTGGAAAAGGGTTTTGATAAATACCCAGATTTTGATTAGATGTTGAGGCCACATTGTCCAACTCTATTTCACCATTCTCCAAAAATCTTGGATGAAGTGGAGAAGCTAAACACATCTATGAATAGAATTACCCTTAACCCAATGATAATCACATAACTCATGCTTCCTGTACTAGTTAGGTTTAGGTTAACCTTCTAAAAATAGTTTCAGCACTAGCCAAATGATCATGTTAGCTGCAATTAGCTTCTATAACACTACCTTGATAGATTTTCCAAGATGACTGAAAACTCTGTTTTGGTATTGCCCTCTTCTTGGAGGTGGTATTTGTAAATCAAGTTATTGACTAGTTAGGTTTGTTTGGGCAGCTGGTAGGTGCATCATTTACTCATATCTAAACTCTATCACCGCATCCCCTACAACATTTTTGTTCCTGTTGAACGGTTTAGGTTTTTCAGATATGCTTATTTGAACTTGTGTAGGAGTTTGCATCTGAACTTTGTTCTAAATTTGGTCTTTATAATAAATTTTGATTACTCATTTATCAATGAGGGCTTTCTCCATCTATAATCATTTGGAAATAATCTCTTCAAATGTATTTGCACAATGAAGTCTAAGATTATAGGATATGTCTAGTTGTAGAATGGTAGTAAAGATTGTGGTCAATTATGTTGGGTTGTGGAGCTAAAAGCTTCACTGATGCAGACACGGAGAAGGCCATTGGAGGAGTTGCTGAAGGTTGCTAAGTGTCAGAGCAACCGGCGTCAGTCTGATCAGCCGACGTCGGCAGGACAGTGAAAGAGAAGCAACCGACGTCGGTCAGGGATCGGCCGACGTCGGTCACCTCCAGGCAGACAGGGACCGATGTCGGTCGCCTGTGTGGTTCGACTGCGAGTTTATTATGGGCAGTTAGCTAACGAACCAAGTGTTTGCATGATGAGTGCTAATTTTAGACTCATAGCTGCGAATCTAATTATTGTAATTAGATGTCTAATTATTGTTTGGATGAGTTCTATATAATAGACTCATGGTTGTATTGTAAATTTGTAGCTAGGGAGTAAGAGAGCATAATTATAAGCTCCTTTGGTGTGTGAGGTAGAGCAATGGTGCGTTCCTCCTAGTGCCACAGTACCAAGGTGGGTGCTGGATTGGAGAATCAGCAGGGTTCTTCAGGAGTGTATGATCTTAGTCATCAGGTGAGCATGGCTTCTATAGGAGATCTACATGGTAAGTAAGATCATTGATATGCAGGTGTATGTGTGTGCAAGGTCAAGGTTCACAGGTGTGCAGAACCAGCTTGATCTGTAGTTTGGAGATCAGATAGGACAGCAACACAACAGGGAGCAGAATCAGGCAGGATCTACTTGGAGTACGGTGTGTACTCATTGGTATGTACGTGGAGTACATGGAGAGCTAAGAGGAAGGCAAGGGAGTTCCTTCCATAAGTATGGTCTGTTGAGGTGCAGGTTATTGCAAGTTCACGAGAGATCTACTTGAAGTACTTTGAGTACTTGTGGAGTGCGTGGAGCACTTGTGGAGTGCGTGGAGCACAGGTGTAAGGTGAACACCAACTCTGTATTTGAGTTGGGTGTTGGGACCTAGTAGAGAGAGCTTTGAGGAGAGAATTACTATTCACTTGAGGTGTGGGAAACCTCTGTAAGGTGGTGGAGAAGAAGTGGCATCTTATTTATTGTATTCTTTTCTGTAAGAGTTATTAATACAAGTTGTGTATTGTCTCTCATATTCTGTGTTATTCTGAATTCTAGTTACTTGTTGAATCTGGTTTATTTCCGCATATTGATTTGCTTGGTTTGGTAATCAACTGTGTGCTTCTGGGTTGGTCCTATTTCCAACAAATTATTTATCGAAGAGATTGTGTGGGGATCAATTAGCCAATGCATGCCACTGTTGCAAATAACTAGCAAAATTCTCTCCTCCTCTTTGTTTGGCATGACACAATTCAACCATAGTTACCTTATGTTCTACATTATAGAAAAAGTGTTGCATGAATTTTTCAGATAGGTCATCAAAATTATCGGCAAAATTTTTGAGAAGATGGAGAAATGACTCTAAGGCTTGCCCAACCAAACTGCAGATAACTCATATCAAAGGTATAGGAACATATGTCATCTAATTTGAACTTCTTACCCTAATTCCTTGCTTGTATTTCAGAAATTGCATCTTTCACCTCTTACAAGTCCTAAAAAGTGGGGATGGATTGAGAGGGAATGGGCATATGTTGTTGGGTATATGAAGGTGGATTAACTTAACTTGGATAAAGTATTGGTATGAAGTATTGGGTAATTTCTACTCGATTGGTTCTATTAGAAATGCTCACCCTTTGATTAGGGTTATATTGTTGATAGGGCACTTGTTGTTGGTAAGAAACTTGTTGTTGAGTGTGACATTGATTTTGATGAAACTGTGGTCTAAATGAAGGAATGGTTTTTTGGAGATTAAACGAGACTTGTTGGGAATGGAAATGAACTTGTTGATTTGTATGAATCTATTGTAAGAAAGGAACTTATTTTTGGTTAGATGGAACATGTTGTTGGCTTGAAGAGGCACATTGTTGACTAGAAGTGGTATGTGGTTGACTAATAGGAAACATTATTGATTAGATAATATTTATTGGGGATTGGTTACCACTTGTTATGGTAGCAGATTAGCTATCATTTGTTGTGGTGGAGGATTGGTGACCACTTGTTGAGGTGAAGGATTGCTCATCAATTGTTTAAGTGGAAGATTGGTCACCACTTGTTGAAGTGGAGGATTGGTCGCCATTTGTTGAAGTGGAGTGGTATTAGCAACCTGGTGTTGTGGCTCAAAAATGTTTGCAACCTGTTGGTGCAAAGTGTTAGGAATGTTGGAATAAAAACTTGTTGGTGACTTGGAAGAATTTTTTATTCGATTTTGAATGGCACTTGATGTGGATTGAAATGCAATAGTTGATAATTATAAACCATGTGTTGGGAAGAATCCACTAAGGAATTTGGATCAAGATTAGCCAATGAATTACTTTTGGATATAGGCATGTTAAATAAATCCATGACTAATGTGTTAATAGCAAACAGATTGGTATTGGGTGTAGGATGTACTAGCAAATCCAATTGCGATTCGGTTGGTGGATCTAGCTCTATAAGTGATGTATTTTGAATATCAAGAGCATTTAGGGAGTTGCCTAAAGTAGCCAAAACTTGACTAGCTTACTATATTTGAAAGGCAATAAATTGGCTTTGTGAAGGTGGATCAATAAGTGGTCCTTTTCCTTTTCTAGATGTTGTGAGGGTTTGGTTAGAGGCTGATATGAGTCTAACTTTGGATATAAATAGTTTGATTATCTGGTAGTGCAAGGGGTGCCTCTTTGAGAGCTATAACCAAATAGCATAAGTTCTCCATTGCAAATCCAACTATAAATCTAGCTCCAATCTCTAACAATCTCACAAGGTTTTCATCTTTGTTATTAAAAAGGTGCCTTATAAATTGGTCTTGTCCATATTCTACATTGGATAGCCTATTAGGGAGGTATTATTTTTGTACAGGCTCAACATTAGATGGCAAGTTTGTGAGGTACTATTTATTTTGTCCCTGTTGGTATTAGGTGGTATAGTTTTGAGGTATTGTTGATCTACCTCTTCTTCAACATATTTTTCATACCCATATGGATTATAAATTACCTCCTCATCGAAAGAGGGGTTATAAATAGTTCCACTTTGTGTATACTTCAGCATGTTTGGATTTATGATCTTCATCTTGGAATAAGTTTAGATGCTTAAAACGTGTTTGGATTTGGAATGTGGTTTTGATCAAGGTAAAATTTTGAAATAGATTTGTCAACGTGAATGTTCTAAGTAGTGTGTTTTTCCCTTCTTAAGTTGAATTTCACAATGGAATGGTTCAATCAAAGGTGTGTCAATGTAAGAAGGGTATGTGAATTAAACTTGCTTCTAAAAGTGCACACAATTCTGAGTATATCAAACATTTTCAAATGTTTGTGTCTTACAAAGATTGCAAGTGCTCAATGAAAAGTGTTTGAGATTTGGTTCAATTTTGAATGTTTGAGCTTTGAAATTTGGACTATCATTGGTCTTTGGTCTTGGAAACTTGACTCATGAATATAGAAAAGGAATCTACTTGCTTAGGAATATTCGAACTTGGAATGTTTGTTTGTTCGATTTGATTATAAACTTTGACTTGGGCTTTAGACAATTTTGCTTTGGGATTTATTTTGGTTTGAAGTTGTGTGAACATTAGATCGAAGTTGGATTTAGACAATGTTTTACTTGAATTGAACTAGGCTTTGAATTTATGAAAACAAGACTTTGACTTTGACTTCAAAATAAAGTTGACCTTTGACCTAGTTGACCTTTGACTTTGGTTTGAGTTACTGTTTAACTTTGGTATTGAAATTAGAATCAAAATTTAGATTAGGTTTGAATCATAATAGATGACATAACAACAAGGGTTTGACAAAAAATTAGACCTTGTTTTAGAATTGGTCTAGAATTGGAATTTGGAATTTATTTGGAACTAGGACTGGTTCAAAATGGACAACATAACGGTGTGGTTTAGATAAGAATTGTGTGTATTTGGACCAAGTTTGACATGACATTTATAAGGGGTATTTTTTGACTCAAAATACAAAAAGAGTAACACCTTATTGTGTAGGTGTGTATGGACTATGTTTTGGACTTGGTTTTTTAATACAATAAATTTTGACACACCATCCAAGAAAATAACTAAGTACACGATCCTATCTTAGTGGTAGATTGGGAGTGCATCACAATCACTGAGCCTTCAATATACTCATTTCGAGAGGAGAAATTTAAGGATTAATTTTAATAAAATTATTAAATATAGGTGAAATACCCACCCTCTCTCAAAGTTTATAAGTGTGAGGTAATATTTGGGGGCTATTATCTTCACATCCCTACATCAATGAAGGATTTACAACCAATATACTTTAATTTAAAGTTCTTAGTGGTTTTCTAGATGGTCATCAAAAGGCACAAAATATGTAGAAGAAGAGATCTAGGTGTCAAGTTGTTTATAGGGGGATACATTCCTTATCGAAAAGACCCTAGATTCCTTGATGGTGATGTCTAATAGCTTAGCATTGAGATTTAACCCGTTGTTTTCATGAAACACTTTATGGGGAATTTTGTTAGGCCCTAACGACACCTACCAACAATTCATATCCCCATTGGATGTACAAGGATGGTACAAATGTTGGGATATTAACCCTAGTCACCACACCCTAAAGACTCATGAGATGGTAATGACACCCCATTTACATAGTCT
Source organism: Torreya grandis (assembly GCA_037957365.1). Lineage (NCBI taxonomy): Eukaryota > Viridiplantae > Streptophyta > Pinopsida > Cupressales > Taxaceae > Torreya > Torreya grandis. The sequence goes on from JARHVA010001956.1 coordinate 2,861,395, forward strand.
AAAAGAAAAATAGGAAGGTATGATTATTTTTGATTCATAGGAATCCCACTAAAGACAAGCAAAGAGCATACTTTGACGAATCTCCCAGGATAAAAACAAGTAGTCACCTTCACGTTTATGGTTCACCCTATCAAAGGGAGAGCATACGTTTGAAGGAACTGCACAAACACAAAAGTAACAAAAAAAACTAGACAAGCATGAAAAAAGAAGTGACATGGAAAAAAACAAGTTTTTTAGAACCCAAATTGAAAGTGTGTGTTCGTTTTAGCTAAAATTAAAGTATTTGGAAAAATAAATTCTTTGTTTTGGTTTATGAGTTCACTTCTTTGGCCAAGGTCCTGCACGAAAATATTTGATAGTTTGAAGTGGGGTCTAAAATTTGCATGAGAAATAGGTTAAAAGCTTGCTTTCAAGGTCTCAAGGTTTTGCCATAGTGTGATTTCATCATTTTGCAGGATTAATTTGTTGTTTTTTAGGATGTTTTCATTGTTTTGAAGCCCTGAAAAAACACAGTCAAATAGAAGACATATAAATTCATCATTTTTTAGGACAAATTCACTATTGTGTAGGTCAAATTCACAATTTTGTAGGATGATTTCACTAATTACAATGGCCTATAAAAACACAGTTACATGAAAGACAAAGATGAATTTGTCATTTTATAGGTTGAATTCATTATTGTGTAGGACGAATTCACTATTTTATAAGATGATTTTGTTGATAAGTGTGATTTCATTGATTATGATGGCTTTCAAAAACATAATTAGATAGAAGACAGATGAATTTGTCATTTTTTAGGATGAATTCACTGTTGTGCAGGATGATTTATCTTATAAGTGCGATTTTGTTAATTACGACAACCTATAAAAACACAGTTAGATAGAAGACAGAGACGAATTCACCATTTTATAGAATGAATTCATTATTGTGCATGACGATTTTGCTAATAAGTATGATTTCATTGATTACGACAACGTGCAAAAATGTAGTTAGACAAAAGGCAGAGACAAATTCATCGTTTCATAGGATGATTTCATTAATTGTACCTGAAATCATTTTTAGTAAATTTTTGGAAAAAAAAAGAAGTGAATTAACTTAGCAATTAGGTCAATTCAAATAATTAGAAGAACAATACGATTTTAGAAGAGTTTGTGGGATGCGCCAGGTCCACCAGGCATACCATTATGTAGAATAGGAATTTGAAGGGGGTTAGTTCATTGTTAGTGCATGTAAATTAAAAAAATTACGTGAAACTAACAACCTAAGCCTATCGACTAGGTTTGAGCAAGACTAAGTAAAAGATGAATCAAAATCAAATATAAAATAACCACAAATGTTTATACTTTCCTTAAAAAAACTTTCTATGCTTGCCAGTCCAAAGAGGTATGTGTTCGACTTGTAAAATTAGAGGTCTTTAGTAATCTTGACTCCACGCATGGGCAACATCTCCCCTTGTATACACTTGGTTTGGCTTGAGAATTGGCATGAGAATGGTGAAGCTTATTATGTATTTTGGCAAAGTTAGTCTAGGTTCAGGGAGCTTGTCTATAATGGAGGGGTGACCTTCAATTTCTAAACTTATTGAATTAGTGAGGACCATCCATCTTGATCTTCAAATGGATGGCTAAGAATGAATCCTCACCCTCATCAATGTTGGAGGTTGGAAATATCAGAGGGTCCATTTAAGGAAATTTGGAGTGTGGAAGAGTTTTGGAATAAAAGTGCATTCATGACCTATTTTGGAGTGTGTAAGGTGTAAGAGGGAAGAGTGTGTAAGAAAGTGTAAGAGAGTGTAAGGGCTAATTTGCACTCCTCTCCTTTCTCATTGACTCCCTCATGTGATGTCACAAGATAAGGCAATAAAATGACTTTTGATTTTAGGAAATAGAAGTTTCCAAAAATCCATGGAATTTTGCATTAGATAAATGATCAAGCTAATTAATCAAGGTGATTAATTAACCATTAGAAGATTGTTATATTTGCAATGTTCATTTGTTCAATTAAATGTTTATTTAATTACCATGTAATAACACTTGAAAATTGTCAAGTTCAATCAAGGTGCACTTGATAAAATTGTTATGATGGATTGCACCAATTAGGAACATCTTGTTTTGAATTCGGGTTAGATCTATAGTTGTGCAGGTAAATTGGATCAATTGACAATTTGTGCATTATTGCATAAGGCCATTCTAATTGCAATTTCAACATGAAAGTGATGAAATGAATTATCTACTATGATCACATTCTAGTTTGGAGATTTCATTGATGGTTTTTTTACCTTTTCTCTACAACCTATTGGTTTTAGGCCTTCAACGAACACAACTACTGCCTAGATTGTACCGATGGTTGAGAAGCTTAGCCAACTAACTTGTAACCATGTCGTTTCTTGACATTAATCCTTTTCTAATGTACTTGATGCCATTGAAGTATTGGAATGTTGATATTCCCATCAGATCAACTTCACCATGCCAAAACATCAAAAGGACCGACTAGTCCACACGAACACACACTTAATATTTTTGGTTGAGGCAAGATTACTTGTACCCTTGGATGTTCCTCTATAATTTATTTATGCATTTGAGTATTTGTGCATACTAACTTGTCTATTGAGCACTTGAGAGGCTAATGTGAAGAGTTGGATTCGATAGGTTTGTCGACATTTGTAGATTGTGTGATCTATTTGGATATTTTGTGCATCTTGTTGGCAATTCTGTTAGGGTGTGGAGCTAAAAGCTTCACCAAGGAGCATACTTTAGTAGGTTCAGGTCTACACAGACACCGGCGTCGGTCAGGAGCGATCGACGTCGGTCAGAGGCAGTTACAGAGGCACCGACGTCGGCAGAGGGTCGGACGACGGCGGTCACAGACAAGAAGCAGGAACCGACGTCGGTTACCTGCGTGTCTAAAAAGCTATTTTCGTGGACAGAAGCGAGTGTTTGCATGATAAGTTTGAGTTGTAGACTCAAGCTCGCATCTCTATTATTGGCAATACTATTTTTAGAGCCCTTGTTCAAGTGGCTTAACTGCTTGTTGGGTGTACATGCTCAAGTCTCCTCTATATGTAGAATTAGATCTTCTTAGCTTTGTAGTAGATGATTGTAGTTGGGTGAATTATTGTAATTCATTGTGTGTAAAGAACAGGACAGAATTGAATCAAACCAAGCTTGTTGGAGTTGATTGTTCTTAAGAGAGAGAGCTCTTGAGGAATAGAGATCTAGTGAGAGATCTATACACCTAGGAGAGGTGTGGAAGAAAGAAGTTTTCTTCAACTGTATTCCTTTTGTAAAGAGTTTGTTAATACAAGTTTTCAGGGTGTTTTCTTATATCTCTTGTTCTTGCTATTATCATTCTAATTACTTGTCAATCTGGTTTAATTTCACATTTATTATTGTCACAATTGTAATCTATTATTGGATTGATCCCCCAACAAGTGGTATCAGAGCCTTGGTTACAGGTTCAGAGCTTGATAATTGGTATCAAAGTTCAGGTTCACTAACAGGTGGTTCAAATCTGTGTAGTGTGTATTGATTACAGGTTCTCACAGGGGTTTTTACAGGGATTTCTGTTTGAGTGGGAGAAGCAATGGCAAATGAAAGTAAATTGAGAATGGAAAAGTTTAACAGCAAAAATTACCAACACTGGAGAATGCAGATAGAGGATTATCTGTATCAGAAAGATCTCTACTTACCGTTAGGTGGGGTTGCAAAGAAGCCCAAAAACATGGAGGATGAAGAATGGGAAGTTCTTGACAGAAAGGCTCTGGGTTCTATAAGACTGAGCCTAGCATCCACTGTGATATCCAATTTATCACAGGCAAAGTCTATGGTAGAGTTGATGACTACGTTAGCAAATTTGTATGAAAAACCCTCAGCTTCCAATAAGGTATATCTTATGAAGCAGTTATTTAATTTGCATATGAATGAAGGTGGATCTGTTTCTACTCATCTGAATGATTTCAATGGAATTGTGAATCAATTAAGTTCAGTGAATATAGTGTTTGATGATGAAATAAAAGCTCTTTTGATATTATGTTCTTTGCCTGAAAGCTGGCATGGCTTAGTAATGGCAGTAAGTAATACTGCATCTGCATCAAATATTTTGAAAGTAGAGGATGTTGTTAGTGTTATCTTGAATGAGGAAATACGCAGGAAAAGCACAGAAGAGGCATTTGGGAATGCTTTAAGTTTTGAGAGCAGGGGAAGGCAGAAAGAGAAGAGCAAGAAAGGCAGATCAAGATCCAAGTCAAAGGGGAAAGGCAGATCTAAATCCAGAAATGGCAGAAGGCCACAATGCTGGAATTGTGGAAAGATGGGGCACATAAGCAGAGATTATTGGTCAAACCCTAAGGAGGACAATCAGCATGAAGGAAAGGAAGAAGCCAAGATTGCAGGTATTGCACAGGATGCTTTAATTTTCTCTCTGCGTAATAATATAGAATCTTGGGTATTAGATTCTGGTGCATCTCTTCATGCTACTCCTAACAGGGAATACTTCAGTGACTATATCCATGGAGATTTTGGAATAGTGTATCTAGGGGATGATGAGCCCTGTAAAATAATTGGCAAAGGTAAAGTGCAGCTGAAGATGCAGAATAGCAACACATGGGTGTTGAGAGATGTGATGCATGTTCCTAGCTTGAAGAGAAATTTGATTTTTGCAGGAAAGTTAGGGGATAAGGGTTGTACAGTAACTCTCACAGCAGAATCTTGGAAGGTGACCAAGGGTGCACTTGTTATGGCCAGAGGTAAGAGAGAAGGTACTCTCTATTTGTGTAATTGTGTTACTAACAAATCTCCTTCTGTATTATCTACTTCAGATGTGGACGCTAAATTGTGGCACTCAAGGCTTGGCCACATGAGTGAGAAGGGGATGTCAATTCTTAAGTCCAAAGTTATGCTTTCAGATTTAAAAGGCATAGATCTAGAGTTTTGTGAGCACTGTGTATTTGGAAAATAGAAAAGGGTTAGTTTTCTCAAAACTGGGTCTACTAAGAAGAGGCACAAGTTGGATCTTGTTCACACAGACGTGTGGGAACCGGCTCAGGTTGCTTCCACTGGAGGATCATAGTATTATGTATCTTTCATAGACGATGCTACAAGGAAGGTATGGATCTATTGTATTAGAAGAAAATCTGATGTATTTGAGACTTTTAAAGTTTGGAAAGCTATGGTTGAGAATGAAACAGGTAAAAGATTAAAGTGCCTGAGATCAGACAATGGCGATGAGTTCTGCAGTCATAAGTTCAGATATTATTGTTACATGGATGGAATCCGTAGGCAAAGGATGATTCCAAGGACACCTCAGCAGAATGGAATTGCTGAAAGGATGAACAGGATAATAATGGAGCGTGTAAGATGTATGAAATTGCATGCCGGGTTGCCCTTACAGTTTTGGGCACAAGCTATTGACACTGCAGTATACCTGATTAACAGAGGACCCTCTATAGCTCTGGATGGTGGTATTCCAGAAGAGGCATGGATAGGTAAAAAGGTTGATCTCTCATATCTCAAAGTTTTTGGTTGTGAAGCCTTTGTGCACATAGATAAAGAAAATAGAAAGAAGCTTGATGCTAAGTCTATGAGATGCACGTTTATTGGCTATGGCTCAGATGATTTTGGTTACAGATTGTGGAATCTAGAAACTAACAAGGTAATCAGGATCCATGATGTTGTTTTCAATGAAAGAGTGATGTATTGTGATCAGCTAAGGAAGTTGAATCAATCTAAGCAGAGCAATGGTGAATTGGATGAGGTGAAATTCCAAGATGAGCTCGCGGGAAAAAGAAATAATCACTTGCAGGAAAACACAGAGACTGACGTCGGCAGGTTAGGAACCGGCGTCGGTAGGATAGAAACCAGCGTCGGCCATACAGAGACCGACGTCGGCCGTACAGGTACCGAGGTCGGTCAAGAAAAATCGACGTCGGCCAGTAACAGGTCTGCAGGTGACCGAGGTCGATCACTGTCAGAGAATTTGGGTGGACAGCGTGCTGTGGACAAGTCTCAGACACCCATCAGGAGGTCAAAAAGGGTGAGTAAGCATCCAATTAGATATTTTCCTTCTTTATTTTATTTATTGCTAACTGATGGTGGAGAACCAGAGAGTTTTGAAGAAGCAATACAGGTAGAGTCCAAGAGTGAGTGGGAGCGTGGCATGGTTGAGGAGTTGGAGTCCTTAAGAGAGAACCAAACATGGGATTTGGTTGAATTGGCAGCTGGTAAGAGAACACTTAAGAACAGATGGACCTACAGGTTGAAAGAAGGCGAGAATGGACAGATGAGATATAAGGCCAGATTAGTAGTGAAAGGATTTGCACAAAAGCCAGGTATCGACTTTGGTGAGATTTTTTCTCCTGTTGTTAAAATGACTTCTATAAGGGTTGTATTGTCTTTGGTTGCTTTTGAGGATTTACATCTTGAGCAGCTAGATGTTAAGACAGCATTTCTTCATGGATATCTGGATGAGGAAATTTATATGGAACAGCCAGAAGGATTCGAGGTCAAGGGTAAGGAGAAGTTTGTGTGCAGGTTGAAGAAAAGCTTGTATGGCCTCAAGCAAGCTCCTAGGCAATGGTACTTAAAATTTGACAGGTTTATGACTGAGCATGGCTACAGTAGGTGTCAATCAGACCATTGTGTGTATTTCAAGAAATTTGATAACGGTAGATATATTATTCTATTGTTGTATGTAGATGATATGCTGGTTGTAGGATCTCACATGCAGGATATCTCAGAGCTTAAGGTGAAATTAGCTCAAACATTTGCTATGAAGGATTTGGGAGCAACAAAGAAAATCCTTGGCATGAGTATTAAGAGAGACAGGAAAAATCACAGGTTGATATTGTCTCAAGAAGATTATGTGAACAAGGTGTTGAAACGGTTCAATATGCAGGATGCTAAACCGGTAAGCACACCTTTGGCTGGACATTTTTAATTGAGTAAAGAACAATGTCCTAATTCATATGATGAGGTAGAGTACATGAGTAAGGTTCCATATTCTTTCGCAGTAGGGAGTTTGATGTATGCAATGGTGTGTACTAGACTGGATATTGCCCAAGCAGTGGGAGTTGTAAGTAAGTATATGGCCAATCCAGGTAAGGAACATTGGAAAGCAGTTCAGTGGATCCTTAGATATCTGAGAGGAACCAGCAGTAGGCACTTGTGCTATGGAGGTTCAGATACTTCTCTACATGGTTATGTAGATTCAGATATGGCAGGTGATTTGGATGGTAGGAGGAGCACTACAGGTTATGTTTTCACTATAGGTGGAACGGCGGTTAGCTGGATATCTAAGTTGCAGAAGGTTATTGCCTTGTCAACTACAGAAGCAGAGTATATTGCAGCCACAGAAGCTAGCAAGGAGATGATATGGATGACACGGTTCATGGATGAGCTTGGTAGGGAGCATGAGAGTTGTAGATTGTATAGTGACAGTCAGAGTGCAATCCATTTGGCTAAGAATTTAGCCTTTCATTCAAGAACAAAGCACATACAGCTAAGGTATCACTTCATACGACAGGTATTGGAAGATGGTGAGTTGAAGCTGGAAAAGATCCATACAGATAGGAATCCTGCTGATATGTTAACCAAGCCGGTTACAAAGGAGAATTTGAATCTTCAATCAACTTCTGTTGGTCTTCATGATTGAGTTGAAGATGGACGAGCTAGAAGATGTTGTTGTACAGGTACTGGTGTAGCTGTTTATCTCCAAGTGGGAGATTGTTAGGGTGTGGAGCTAAAAGCTTCACCAAGGAGCACACTTATCAGGTTTGGGTCTACACAAACACCGGCGTCGGTCAGGAGCAACCGACGTCGGTCACAGGCAGTTGCAGAGACGCTGACATCGGCAGAGAGTCGATCGACGGCGGTCACAGACAAGCAGCAGGAATCGACGTCGGTTACCTGCGTGTCCAGAAAGCTATTTTCGTGGACAGAAGCGAGTGTTTACATGATAAGTTTGAGTTGTAGTCTCAAGCTCGTGTCTCTATTATTGGCAATACTATTTTTAGAGCCCTTGTTCAAGTGGCTTAACTGCTTGTTGGAAGTACATGCTCAAGTCTCCTAATTCTATATGTAGAATTAGATCTTCTTAGCTTTGTAAGTAGATGATTGTAGTTGGGTGAATTATTGTAATTCATTGTGTGTGAAGAACAGGACAGAATTGAATCAATCCAGGCTTGTTGGAGTTGATTGTTCTTGAGAGAGAGAGCTCTTGAGGAATAGAGATCTATACACCTAGGAGAGGTGTGGAAGAAAGAAGCTTTCTTCAACTGTATTCCTTTTGTAAAGAGTTTGTTAATACAAGTTTTTAGGGTGTTTTCTTGTATCTCTTCTTCTTGTTATTATCATTCTAATTACTTGTCAATCTGGTTTAATTCCGCGTTTATTGCTGTCACAATTGTAATCTATTGTTGGATTGATCCCCCAACAAACCTTCATCAATTTAACTTGATGAGAACTCAAGGATTTGAAAGCCCTTGAAGCACATTGACACAATTGATCTCGTAGGGATTTGAATAGTGGTAAAGACAATACAAGATATCAAAACACATAGCATGAGATTCTTATAAAGAGAAATCTGGTATATACATCTCTCCTTTACAATGAACATTTTAGGATCGTATTGAGAGGATTTTATCATTGAATTATGGCATATAATGTTTCAAGCATAATTCCTATATCATTTCAATTGCACATTGACACATTTCATCTGATAGGGTTTTTGATATTCACGGTAGAGACATGAGATATCACATTTGGAGAGATTTGACAATGCATAACATGGGCTTGTTATGAAGAGAAACCTGGGATACATAGTTCACCTTTGCATTGAACATTTGGGATCATATTGAGAAGATTCTATGAAATAATTGTGGCATATAAAGTTTCAAACATAATTCATGTGTCATTTCAATTGTAGAGAATGAGTTAGATAAAGAGAAATCTAGTAGAGATGTAAAATATAACATTTGGAGAGATTTGACAACTTTGGGCTTGTTATAAAGAGAACCCTGGTATACATAGTTCACCTTTGCAATGAACATTTGAGATCATATTGAGAAGATTCTATCAAATAATTATGGCATATAGAGTTTCAAACATAATTCACGGGTCATTTCAATTGTAGAGAATGAGTTAGAGAAATCTATCTGTGGTTCACCTTTGCAATGAACATTTTGGGATCATATTGAGAGGATTCTATCAAAAAATTTGTGGCATATAGAGTTTTTAGAGATTTGACAACTCGTAGTATGGGCTTGTTATAAATAAAACCCTGGCATACATAACTCAACTTTGCAATGAACATTTGGGATTGTATTGAGAGGATTATATTAGATAATTGTGGCATATAGAGTTTTAGTGGCATAATTCATGTGCCATTTCAATTGTAGAGAACAAGTTAGATAAAGAGAAATCTATATGTGGTTCACCTTTGCAATGGATATTTTGGGATCATATTGAGAGGCTTCTATCAAATAATTGTGGCATATAGAGTTTTAGAGTTTTGACAGCTCGTAGCATGGGCTTGTTATAAAGAGAAACCTAGCATACATAGCTCACCTTTGCAATGAACATTTGGGATCATATTGAGAGGATTCTATTAGATAATTGTGGCATATAGATTTTTGAATTTAAGTCATGTGTTATTTCAATTGTAAAGAACGAGTTAGATAAAGAGAAATTTATACATGTTTTACCTTTACAATGAACATTTTGGAATCATATCCAATAATTGGGGCATATAGAGTTTTAGACAATTCCTATATCATTTCAATTACAAAGAACAATTCTGATGGAGTATGTTAGGAATTGATCCAAAGCAAATTAGATAACAGTAATGAATTTGACCTTGTCTGGGCCAACCATGGGATATTCATCGTTGATAAAGAGAAATCTATACACATTTTACCTTTACAATGAACATTTTGGAATCATATCAAATAATTGTGGCATATAGAGTTTTAGACAATTCCTATATCATTTCAATTACAAAGATCAATTCCTATGGAGTATGTTAGGTGTTGTCCCTTAAAATATCACTCATTTTTGGGACAACATATGAACTATTTTGGTCCTGCAAGACCAAAATTGTCTCTTCCCTTCTTGAAAATTGTTTTGTGCATTCTAATTCTCCATTCTTCAAGTTTTTTAGAAATCTATGGACTCTGAAGGCTTAAAACTACGGACTTCGCAGGCTTAAAACTACGGACTCCGCAGGCTCATTTCTATGGATTCTGCAGGCTTGAATCTACAGACTCTACCAGAAGAAAATCTACGGACTCTGTAGGCCAAGTTCTATGGGCTTCACAAGGTGATTTCTATGGACTCTGCAGGAAAGAAGCAAGCTCTCAACACTTAGGCGATTTCAAAGTTGGTTCAACGACAAGGTTCACCCAAAAGAGTTCATCGGCAAGCTTCTAAACAAGGATTGAACCATTGAACCATTGAGAACCATTTTGGTTCAATGGGTTCAAAGGTTCAACGTCATCAGCAAGAGTTAAGCGCATTTGTCAAGGTTCAAAGTTCAACTGCTTCAAGGTTCAACAGCGTCAGAACACTTATCAAAGAGAAGGCTTGAACCATTGAACCACTTTGGTTCAAAGGTTCAATGACCAAATGGTTCAACGCGTTTGGTTCAAAAAAATCAAAAGAACTTAGCCAAATAAAAAGAATGAACCGTTGAATAGTGAACCAAAAGGTTCAACAAGTTCACAGGTTCAAAGGTTCAACCAGTGCGATGAAGATCAAAGAGCTTAAAAAGAACAAGGAAGTGACGGACAAAGGATGAACCAATGAACCGATTGAACCTTGAACCGAAAGAGTTCAAAGTTCAATGGTTCATGGGTTCAAAGGTTCAAAGGCGGCCTCAGTCAAGGAAAGAAGGAGCAAATAGGTGGTTCAACAGATGGTTCAACCAAGGAGCGGAAAAGTGATTGAACCAAGAAGCTATGGAATAAAAGAGGTAGAATGAACCAATGAACTAATGAACCAATGTACTTTTAGTGGGTTCAAAGGTTTAAGGTTCAACATAGTTCAAGTGGCTAGCGACCATTGACGGCCCCGCAGATGTCAAATTTAAAGTAAGAGAATATCCGTTGAAATTCAAATAAAAAGCGAAACTTGAAGGAAGAACCAAATAATTGGCTAAAAAGATAGTCCAAGAGCTTAAATTCCAGGAAGAGACAAAGTTGGAAAAGACAAAGCTGAAAAGGACAAAAGCAAAAAGAGGGAAAAACCTGAAATATCTGCGCAAAAGTTATTTCGGTAGCTAAAACAGTCTGCAGAATAGATTTTTGAGCTTGCAAATATTGAAGGCGCGGCCTGTTAGTCTCCTTTGGAGTAAAAGCAAAATGGACAGTTGCACAGACATCAGAGGGTACAAACCAGATGATCCAGACCTAGAAAAAGACATATTAGATGAATAGACATGCCATAGTTAAGGCAACACACTTTTTCAGGAATAGTCCCTCTAGACAAAATTGAAGGCACATTGCAGGCGTTGACTACAGCATGGGCCGTCTCATGGGAGAGAGCACCAAGCCTTACTTGGTGGCTATATATTGTAATCTCTTTTATTGTTTTAGGGAGATCTTCCCGTTAACAGAAGCGAAACTCTGCCCAAATTGAAAGGCATTACTGAGACTTTGAGTTCAGATTGTTGTTCATATTATTTTATCTGAATTAGAAAACAAGTGATTTGCAAACTTTGTGTTGTATAGCTTGTATCATTTTAGGAGAATGTCCTTATGTCTGTCTTTTGAATGTGTTCTTGTTTATTTGATCTAACAAGCAGAACTAGTGAAAGTAATCAGGGAGATATCCTGAAGTCAGTTACTTTCAGACTGTGTTGTTATAGTTGTCTTCAGTGTGTGTTTATTTTTTGTATCTGTGTTGAAGATTCTGGGATGACTTTGTGCCCCCATTATCTTTTGTATCTCACTCTTTGGGCAGCTTTGCAAACCTGCAAAAGATGCACATGCTTTGCTGGCCCAGCTTACACAGATGAAGAAGGGACCTCATGAACCCATGAGGGATTTCATAGAAAAGTTTGAGAAGCTGAGGAATCAAATTCTTATCATTGCTTAGCCTACACCTGAAAACCTCAAATGCTTCTTCATCAACTCACAGCTGCCTGAAGTGAATTTTTTGCTGAGACAGGCTAGACACATAGACTTTGCTGCTGCTCAGGACTTGGCTATTGAGATAGAAGATGACCTTATCTTGTCAAGAAAGATAAGGAGAGACCCAAATAGAGGTAAATCATCTTCATCTTCTGAATACTCACCCACAGCCACCACTGATCAAATGGTACAAAAGCTAGCAAATGAATTGCTAGCCTTGAAAAGGCAAATGGCGCAAGGGATGTCATCTACTCCTTCATACAGAGATGTACCAAGGAGGACATTCCCTAATCAGTCTTACCAAGGCCATGCTGCCAAAAATCAAGGACAGTTAAATCGTCTTCCTCCCCCACAGAGGAACCTTGCCCTTGAAGCACCTCTAACCCACTCAGCAGTTGGATATCTGGAAACAGAACATGCTTTCTCTTTCCAACCTGAGTTTGAGCAAGAAAATGACGCTAATCTCTTCACGGAGGATCAAGAAGAATCAGTCAGTGACTCCCACAATGGTTTCTTGAATTACCAGGATGAACCCAGAAGTGAAGGTTAAGTAGTCGAAGGGTCATATGCCATATTCACCCGATCTGAGAATCAGTCAACCCAGCAGGCCGACAAAGAAAAGATAGAGGAGCGACTCCAACCAGCAATTTCAATTGCTAAACAGAGAACCCCTCTTCCTTTCCAGTCAAAAGACCCAGTGATTTCCAAAAAAGTAAGTACATCGAATATTTCTACACCTACTTCAAATTCGTAGCCCAGTCCTCCCCCTCCCAAAAACCAAAAGGATGAACTCCCATCCTCTCTTCCAAGTCCATTTTCGTCATTTGACATAATTGATCATGTCAAGAAATCTAAAATTCAAATGACTGAATTTGAATTCCTACAAGCCAACCCTGAGCAGTTAAACATTGGTGGAGAACTAGATGTGGACTTGTCTAAGGCAAAAATTGTGGTCACCCAAACGTCAGCCCCTACAGCTCAAATTTTGTCTGAGCCTTCAGGCAGGGGTAATTACTTCTTGACCACAGAGGATGCTCATGTCTCAGTTGATGAAAGTCCCGTAGCTGGCAATCCAGGATTTGATCCAAACAAGACATTAGAAGAATTGGTAAGGCGCAGTACAAATGAAGAAGGATCTTCCATCTTTAATGAAGAGAAATCTGATAAAAAATCATCTTCTGATGATGCTTGGATCTTGGAATCTGATGGCAGCAATTCTTCCACTAATGCTAGAGATGGAATTGTGTTGATATCTCCTCAAGGAGATATTCTTCCTCCATACAAGTTACAGTTCAACAACACCAACAACACAGCTGGATGCGAATCTCTGTTGCTCGGATTGAGGACTGCTCAAGATGAAAATATCAAACTCCTTCACACCAAAAGAGATGTTGAACTGATGGTTTGTCAGGAGTTTGATGTTGACAAACAAAGCATGTGCTGGATTGGACCAGCAGAACAGCAAGCTATGATGGTGGACCATACTGGTGTACTCCAAAGGCAGCAAAAGGAACCCTTCTCAAGAGAGCAAGGAGTTCTGGTATTCAAATTGAAGACCACGTCCTGCCATGGAGCAAGAAAAGAGACAAAAAGAGGAAGATGCAGAAAATGTGATTGCTAGTGGAGAGTTCCATTAGCCTGTCATCGATTCTGGGGACAAAATAGTTTCCTGTTGGTTTATCAAGATGAAATGTCATTTTCATTCTCACAATGGGTAGCATCTGAAGCACTTCAAATCCTGAAGTGTCAAATAAGTTCATCTGTACATGTGTATATCTGTATAGTCTTTGTTTCTGCTTTGTGTTGTTCATTTTCATTTTTTGAAGCCTTTCTTATTCAATAGCATGACTCCATAGCCCAATGGCATACTTCAAGGCATTGGAGATTCTGGTTTCCACTCCCCTCAGCTGTTCCAAGTTTTCAACTGAAAGAAGTTTCCCAACTGGAGCCAGTTGTTGTCCCTGAAAATATCACTCATTTTTGAGACAACATATGAACTATTTTGGTCCTGCAAGACCAAAATTGTCTCTTCCCTTTTAAAAAATTGTTCTGTGCATTCTAATTCTCCATTCTTCAAGCTTTTCAAAAATCTACGGACTCTACAGGCTTAAAACTATGGACTCTACAGGCTTAAAACTACAGACTCCATAGGCTCATTTCTACGGACTCTACAGGCTTGAATCTACAGACTCTGTAGGAAGAAAATCTATGGACTCTACACGGCAAGTTCTACGGGCTTCACAAGTTGATTTCCACTGACTCTACAGGAAAGAAGCAAGCTCTCAACACTTAGGCGATTTCAAAGTTGGTTCAACAATAAGGTTCAACCAAAAGAGTTTATCGGCAAGCTTTTAAGCAAGGATTGAACCATTAAATCGTTAAATCTTGAACCATTTTGGTTCAATGGGTTCAAAGGTTCAACGTCATCAACAAGAGTTAAGCGCATTTGTCAAGGTTCAAAGTTCAACCACTTCAAGGTTCAACGGCTTCAAAACACTTATCAAAGAGAAGGCTTGAACCATTAAACCACTTTGGTTCAACAGGTTCAACGACCAAATGGTTCAACGTGTTTGGTTCAAAAAAATCAAAAGACTTAGCCAAATAAAAAGAATTTACCAATTGAACCGTTGAACCTTGAACTAAAAGGTTCAACGAGTTCACAGGTTTAAAGGATCAACCAATGCGATGAAGATCAAAGAGCTTAGAAAGAACAAGGAAGTGATGGACAAAAGATGAACCAATGAATCGATTGAACCTTGAATCGAAAGAGTTCAAAGTTCAATGGTTCATGGGTTCAAAGGTTCAAAGGCAGCCTCAGTCAAGGAAAGAAGCAGCAAACAGGTTGTTCAACGGATGGTTCAACCAAGGAGCGGAAAAGCGATTGAACCAGGAAGCGATGGAACAAAAGAGGCAGAATGAACCGATGAACCAATGAACCAATGTACTTTCAGCGGGTTCAAAGGTTTAAGGTTCAACATGGTTCAAGTGGCTAGCGACCATTGACGGCCCCACAGACGTGAAATTTAAAGTAAGGGACTATAAGTTGAAATTCAAATAAAGCATGGAACTTGAAGAACCAAGCGACTGGCTAAAAAAATACCCTGAGAGCTTAAATTCTAGGAAGAGACAAAGCTGGAAAGGACAAAAGCGAAAAGAAGGAAAAGCTCAAAATATCTGCATAGAAGTTATTTCGGTAGCTGGAACAGTCTGCAGAATAGATTTTCGAGCTTGCAAACATTGAAGGCGCGGCCTGTTAGTCTCTTTTAGAGTAAAGACAAAATGGACAGTTGCGCAGACATCAGAGGAGACAGACTAGATGATCCAGACCCAGAAAAAGACATATTAGATGAATAGACAAGCCATAGTTAAGGCAATGCACTGTTCTAGGCATGGTCCTTCTAGACAGAACTGAAGGCGCATTGAAGGCATTGACTGCAGCATGGGTCGTCCCATGGGAGAGAGCACCAAGCCTTGCTTGGTGGCTATATATTGTAATCTCTTTTATTGTTTTAGGGAAATCTTCTCGTTAACATAAGTGAAACTCTGCCCAAATTGAAAGGCATTACTGAGACTTTGAACTCAGATTATTGTTCATATTATTTTATCTGAATGAGAAAGCAAGTGATTTGTAGACGTTGTGTTGTATAGCTTGTATCATTTTAAGAGATTGTCCTTATCTCTGTCTTTTGAATGTGTTCTTATTTATTTGATCTAACAAATAGAACTAGTGAAAGTAATCAAAGAGATGTCCTAAAGTCAGTTACTTTCAGACTTTGTGTTGTTATTGTTGTCTTCAGTGTTGGTTTATTTTTTGTATCTATGTTGAAGATTCTGGGATGATTTTGTGCCCCCATTATCCTTTGTATCTCACTCTTTGGACAGCTGAAGTGGAGACTTCGTGCTACACTTCATTTTGTCAGTTATTGCACCCTTAGTTACCAGTTACTTATCACTACCTGAAAGAACTCTTGCTGTTACCTGCAAGATCACTTTTGAAAGAAGAGAAGTGCCTTCAATGTCTTCACCAAAATTTTTTCTTCTGTTTGTGAACATCATTTCTAAAAAAAGAGAGATGGATGGTGTATCCTACCCCTGTGTGTTATTTTCAGCTTATATATATAGTATATAACCTCCTCATATTTATAAGGAACCTCTCATTGATGAGAGGAGAGATTTGTCCCCTGGTGATGTAGTAAACCTGCACATCTAGCCAACCAATCTCCCTATGATGTGGTGATAAGAATTATTTTGCTCACCAATTAACTGGTTGACAAAATATTCACCCAACAGTTTTTGGTGACTCTGTTGGGGATGAACGTGCAGTCTGAAGCCTCAAATTTCAGATTGAAGCAGTTCCTTTTCTTATCCATTATATAGACTCTGGCGACTCTGATCTGTGTCTTACCCATTATCATTATAGCCTTACCATTTTCCTCCATCTCCATTATTTTATCTGGTCTGCAAAACCAGAGCTGTTGGAAAAAAGTGCGCAATTTGAAGCCTCAAGCTAAAGCATGGCCAGTTTTTTTCTATTTTTGTTTTGCAATCTGGCCACTCCACCTAGATTTGTTATCCCTATTTTTCATAATTAAATCATGGCAGTTTGAGGCCCCTAGGGTAACTCTTTTGGCCCACTCAACTTGACTCCACCTCTGCATGAACTTCCACGCAGCTCTGGAAAGAACTTTCCCAAATTCTTTGGAGATGGGAGAGTTCACCCTGAGGAACACATTGCAGCCTTCAACATATCATGTGGTGTGATAGGGGTGGAATTTGAAAACATGGCAGTCATGCTTTTTGTGAAGACCCGACAAGGTTCTATTGCAGAGTGGTTCTACCATCTGCAAACTAGATCAATGACAAACTGGAATACCCTAAAATTCAAGTTTGAAGCCAGGTTCAAACCTGCAAAAGATGCACATGCTTTACTGGCCCAGCTTACACAGATGAAGAAGGAACCTCATGAACCCATGAGGGATTTCATAGCAAAGTTTGAGAAGTTGAGGAATCAAATTCCTATCATTGCTCAGCCCACACCTGAAAAACTCAAATGCTTCTTCATCAACTCACAGCTGTCTTAAGTGAGTTTTTTGTTGAGACGGGCTAGACACATAGACCTTGCTACTGCTCAGGACTTGGACACTGAAGTAGAAGATGACCTTATCTTGTTAGGAAAGATAAAGAGAGACCCAAATAGAGGTAAACCCTCTTCATCTTCTGAATACTCATCCACAGCCACCATTGATCAAATGGTACAAAAGCTTGCAAATGAATTGCTAGCCTTGAAAAGGCAAATGGCGCAAGGAATGTCATCTGCTCCTTCATACAGAAATGTATCAAGGAGGACATTCCCTAATCAGTCATACTAAGGCCATGCTGCCAGGAATTAAAGACAGTTAAATCATCTTCCTCCCCCACAGAGGAACCTTGCCCTTTTAAGTACCTCCAACCCACTCAGAGGTTGGATATTTGGAAACATAACATGCTTTCTCTTTCTAACCTGAGTTTAAGCAAGAAAATGACGTTGATCTCTTCACGGAAGATCAAGACGAATTAGCTGGCGACTCCCATAATAGTTTCTTAAATTACCAGGATGAACTCAGAAGTGAAGGTAAAGTCGTCGAAGGGTCATATGTCGTATTCACCCGGTCTGAGAATCAGTTAGCCCAACACGCTGACAAAAAAAAGATAAAAGAGCAACCCCAACCAACAATTTCAATTGCTAAGCAGAGAACCCCTCTTTCTTTCCAGTCAAAGGACCCAGTGATTGCCCAAAAAGTAAGTACAATGAACATTTATGCACCTTCTACTTCAAATTCGTAGACCAGTCCTCTCCCTCCAAAAAACCAAAAGGATGAACTCCCATCCTCTCTTTCAAGTCTATTTTTGTCATTTGACATAATTGATCATGTCAAGAAATCTAAAATTCAAATGACTGAATTTGAATTCCTACAAGCCAACCCTGAGCAGTTAAACATTGGTGGAGAACTAGGTGTGGACCTGTTTGAGGCAAAAATTGTGGTCACCCAAACATCAGCCCCTGCAGCTCAAATTCTGTTTGAGCCTTCAGGTAGGGTTAATTACTTTTTGACCACAGAAGATGCTCATGTCTCAGCGGATGAAAGTCCCGTAGCTGGCAATCCAAGATTTGATCCAAACAAGACATCAGAAGAATTGGTAGGATGCAGTACAAATGAAGAATGATCTTCCATCTCCAATGAAGAGAAATCTGATAGAAGATCAGCTTTTGATGATGCTTGGATCCTGAAATCTGATGACATCAATTCTTCTATTAATGCTGGAGATGGGATTGTGTTGATATCTCCTCAAAGAGATATTCTTTCTCCATACAAGTTACAGTTCAGCAACATCAACAACATAGCTGGATGTGAATCTCTATTGCTCGGATTGAAGACTGCTCAAGATGAAGAGATCAAACTCCTTCACACCAAAGGAGATGCTGAACTGATGGTTTGTCAGGAGTTTGATGTTGACAAACAAAGCATGTGCTAGACTGGACCAGCAGAACAATAAGCTATGATGGTGGACCATACTGGTGTACTCCAAAGTCAGCAAAAGGAACCCTTCGCCAAGAGAGCAAGGAGTTATGGTTTTCAAATTGAAGACCACGTCCTACCATGGAGTAAGAAGAGAGAGCCAAAAAGAGGAAGACGCAAAAAATGTGAGCCATGATGGAGAGTTCCATTCACCCGTCATCGATTTTGGAGACAAAATAGTTTCCTGCTGGTTTATCAAGACAAAACGTTAGTTTCATTGTCTCACAATGGGCAGCCTCTGAAGCACCTCAATTCCTGAAGTGTCAGATAAGTTCATCTGTACATATGTATATCTATATAGTCTTTGTTTTTACTTTGTGTTGTTCGTTTTCTTTTTTTGGAGCCTTTTTTTTGGGTAGCATGACTCCATAGCCCAATGACATACTTCAAAGCACTGGAGATTCTGGTTTCTACTCCCCTCAGTTGTTTCAAGTTTTCAACTGAAGGAAGTTCTCCAACTAGAGCGAGCTGTTGTCTCCGAAAATATCACTCATTTTTGAGACAACATATGAACTATTTTGGTCCTGCAAGACCAAAATTGTCTCTTCCCATTTCAAAAATTGTTCTGTGCATTCTAATTCTCTGTTCTTTAATCTTTTCAGAAATCTACGGAATTTGCAGGCTTAAAATTACGGACTCTGCAGGCTTAAAACTACAGACTCCGTAGGCTCATTTCTACGGACTCTGCAGGCTTGAATCTACAGACTCTGCAGGAAGAAAATCTACGGACTCTGCAGACCAAGTTCTACGGGCTTCACAGGTTGATTTCCATAGACTCTCAACACTTAGGTGATTTCAAAGTTGGTTCAACGACAAGGTTCAACCAAGAGAGTTCATCGGCAAGCTTCTAAGCAAGGATTGAACCGTTGAACCTTGAACCATTTTGGTTCAATGGGTTCAAAGGTTCAACGTCATCAGCAAGAGTTAAGCACATTTGTCAAGGTTCAAAGTTCAACTACTTCAAGGTTCAACAGCTTCAAAACACTTATCAAAGAGAAGGCTTGAACCATTGAACCATTGAACTACTTTGGTTCAAAAGTTCAACAGGTTCAACGACCAAATGGTTCAACGCGTTTGGTTCAAAAAAATCAAAAAGACTTATCCAAATAAAAAGAATGAACCGATTGAACTGTTGAACCTTGAACCAAAAGGTTAAACGAGTTCACAGGTTCAAAGGTTCAACCAGTGCGATGAAGATCAAAGAGCTTAGAAAGAACAAGGAAGTGACGGACAAAGTATGAACCATTGAACCGATTGAACCTTGAACCGAAAGAGTTCAAAGTTCAATGGTTCATGGGTTCAAAGGTTCAAAGGCGGCGTCAGTCAATGAAAGAAGCAGCAAACAGGGGGTTCAACGGATGGTTCAACCAAGGAGTGGGAAAGCGATTGAACCAGGGAGCGATGGAACAAAAGAGGTAGAATGAACTGATGAACCAATGAACCAATGTACTTTTAGCAGGTTCAAAGGTTTAAGGTTCAACATGGTTCAAGCAGCTAGCGACCGTTGACGGCCCCGCAGATGTCAAATTTAAAGGGAATATCCGTTGAAATTCAAATAAAGCACGAAACTTGAAGGAAGAACCAAGCGACTGGCTGAAAAGATAGCCCGAGAGCTTAAATTCCAGGAAGAGAAAGCTGAAAAAGACAAAACTAGAAAGGACAAAAGCGAAAAGAGGGAAAAGCCTGAAATATTTGCGCAGAAGTTATTCCAGTAGCTGGAATAGTCTATAGAATAGATTTTCGAGCTTGCAAACATTGAAGACGCGGCCTGTTAGTCTCTTTTGGAGTAAGGACAAAATGGATAGCTGCGCAGACGTCAGAGGGGATAGACCAGATGATCCAGACCCAGAACAAGACATATTAGATAAATAGACACGCCATAGTTAAGGCAACGCACTTTTTCAGGGATGGTCCCTCCAGACAGAACTGAAAGCGCATTGAAGGCGTTGACTGCAGCATGGGTTGTCCCATGGGAGAGAGCACCAAGCCTTGCTTGGTGGCTATATATTGTAATCTCTTTTATTGTTTTAGGGAGATCTTTCCGTTAACAGAAGCAAAACTCTACCCAAATTAAAAGACATTACTGAGACTTTGAGCTTAGATTGTTGTTCATATTATTTTATCTGAATGAGAAAGCAAGTGATTTGTAGACTTTGTGTTGTATAGCTTGTATCATTTTAAAAGATTGTCTTTATGTCTGTCTTCTGAATGTGGTCTTGTTTATTTGATCTAACAAGCAGAACTAGTGAAAGTAATCAGGAAGATATCCTGAAGTCAGTTATTTTCAGACTTTGTGCTGTTATAATTGTCTTCAGTGTGTGTTTATTTTCTGTTTCTGTGTTCAAAATTCTAGGACAACTTTGTGCCTCCATTATCTTTTGTATCTCACTCTTTGGGCAATTGAAGTGGAGACTTTGTGCTACACTTCATTCTGTCGGTTATTGCACCCTTGGTTACCAGTTACTTGTCACTACTTGAAAGAACTCCTGTTGTTTTCTGCAAGATCACTTCTGAAAGAAGAGAAGTGCCTTCAGTGTCTTCACCAAAATTTTCTCCTCTGTTTGTGAACATCATCTCTAAAAAAATAGAGATGGATGGTGTATCCTACCCCTGTGTGTTATTTTCAGCTTATATATAGTATATATCCCCCTCATATTTATAGGGAACCTCCCCTTGATGAGAGGAGAGATTTGTCCCCTAGTGATGTAGTAAACCTACACATCTAGCCGACCAATCTCCTTATGCTATGGTGATAGGAACTATTTTGCTCACTAGTTAGCTGGTCGACAAAATATTCACCCAACATTAGGAATTGATCCAAAGCAAATTAGATAATAGTAATGAATTGGACCTTCTTTGGGCCAACCATGGGGTATTCTATGCTCAAAATATAGATCATCACTCTCCTCTTATTGTTGACCCTACAGAAGCCCCTCTGGTGAAGGGGTAGCAGGGGAGAATCCTAATCTGTTGGGAGAGAAACCATCCCTTCCATTGATTTGATCGACTCGTATGGAGGGACCTTGGACGTCAGTGTTCAGAGGGATCAATTTGCTTCTCCTAGGTCCTTATTTTCTATTAGAACCACAACATGACTTCCAAAGGTGAACTTAGGCAATTCAACCAAGCGGAGAGGTCATAGGTCCAAGGAAGACATTGAAGCTCTTATCAGAGACAGATCCCAGAAGAGGTTGGATGACTTCCCTACTAGGATAATGTTGATCCCTACCTACGGGTGGTCTCACCTCTTCTTTGTTTCTCCATCTTGTTGTTTCACTTTTGTGGGTGGTGGTGTTTGATGGTAGTTGGAAGGTGTTCATGAGTTATACCTAGGTTTATTTTTCTACGTTCTTTTGTTTTTTTTTGTTTGATCTTGGTTTTGTTTTCATGCTTTAATGTTTCCTTTTGGATTGTTGTTGTTGGGAACTAGGCCACCTGATGTGTACCAATTCCAATTTGGAGCTCTAGTATCTGTAAAAGCTACCCTTGTTAGATTTTGGGCTCCAATCAAAACCCTCACATTTACCCTTATGCAAAAAACAATAATGAATTGGAATGTGAAAGACCAAGCTTACCTATAGTTTTCCTAGTGTATGATATATCTTTGTACATAAATAAAATATAGAGCAAGAAAGCAAGATTAGAGCTTGGCTTATGCTGACTACTGTAGACTAAAACCCCAGGGAGAGGATGGTTTATCTTGACTGCAAAAATGTGGCCAATCCCTTCCGTGTGGGTACCAACTTTTGCAGATATTCCCTGGTCCCTCCTTGGTAAGGGTCGAAGCTGGTATCGGGCCTCCTTCAGATTCGGCCTCCTCCCTTTCATTCCTACTTGGAGACCTTCCCGTGTCTTTGTCAGAGGATGCTCCTGAACTAATTTTTTCTAATCAAGACATTCGGGATTTAAGCTTGGAAATTGGTAGAGTCATAAATTGTTCGGTAAGTGCATGGGCTAAATCAACTTGGAGCTCTATGGAAGTGCCTTCCTTCACTCTCCTCAACCATGGCTTCATCCAAGTGTTCTACTGCGCTGTGGACCCTGATTTTGTTTGGACTTCGAGGCCTTGGTTAGTTGGTCACTTCGGAGTTTTCTTTTGCGCTTGGGCTACTTTCTTCGATCCTGTAATGGTGAAGGTCACGTTGGTGCCCATTTGGATCATATTATACAATATCCCTCCTATCCTAAGGAAAGAGCACATTGCTATGTTAATCAATCAAGTGGGTTCCTTTGTGAAACTTGAAGCGGAGTTAGTGGAGAAGAGACTTGTGAGAGCTTGCACAGTTGTAGACCTCTCAAACCCCTTTGTCATTCGGTGAAAATTTGTTCTTCTCAAGGAACCTGGACCCAATACCTCAACTTTGAAGGTCTTCTATTTAAATGTTTCCATTACAACTTGTTTGGGCACAATGCTGCAAGTTATTCTTCTACGAGTGTTAAGAGGTTGGGTCCTCGTTCTCATTTAGTCTAGAGGAAAAAAGAAGGAACTATTGACCAAGATCTTATGGTGCAATCAAGTTGATGTCTTTTTGTTGTATGACGTAACTCCAAGTGGACCTTCGTGTTCCTCACTTTCGTTGGCTACCCTAGACTTCGGGTTGCTATTTTACCATGACGGGTGAGGAGACCCCCTCCTGCATCGAAATGCAATGTTTTTGCCTCAATTCTTGATGGTTGAAACTAAGGGGTCTTTGGACCTAGTCAGAGGAGGGCGAGGAAGGGATCTCCTCTCCCGTCGTGGTAAAGACGGACCCCATCCATAGGTTGAGGTGTCTTCCCTTCAACTTGGCTACTATGTTGTTTTTCTTATAATTGTTGACTTTTTGCTAAACTTCGATATCATTTTAATGGAAGGTGAACTATTGTTCCTTATCTTCTTAGATGATTCCCTACTACTGTTTAGGACTCTGGTTTTGGTTGTGGCCTTGGTTGTGGTTGGTTGGTTGTTTATTGTCGTCAAATTTAGTCTGGTTGATGTTTAGTCGATTTTGTTGTGGGTTTTAGGATCCCGTCAAAACCCATTTTTACCCATATCAAATAAAAAAGAGTAAAGCTTGGTTTTGTTACATATAAGCCTTTGAGCTTGAAATCAACATTAAGGTTTAATAAAAATAATATTTCAATGTTTGTCTTCCAAAGAAGAGAGTTCAGGCAACTTAGGGAGCGTTTTTGTCGCTGAGGTCTCCTCTGATGTGGATGTGCGCCACTGATGGGTCCCATAGACTGCTGCGGTCTCGTGGACGTTATTAAAATCCAGTGTAAAACAAAAAGGGGAGAACAAATACGAAAGAGAAAATTAAATCATAATGTCCAAGTGGTGGTGGACTATAATGTCCAAGAGTTGTTGGACAATCAATGGCCACCTTAAATTTGACATTCGTTTGACTAAACATCATTAACGTCCATTTGACTATCATATTTAAGTGTCACAGGGAATTTCAACCTTTAATTTGACATCCATTTGATTATCATATTTAAGTGTTTTCTTCTTACTTGAGTTTGGAGCCCTTTTTTCGTTTTCATGAAAGAGTTTTTCGAGCCCAATAACATGGTGCAACTAAATTGAGGCCATCTATCACTAATTAGCGAAAAAAATCAGAAAAAATAAAGTCATTAACCAATGTGATACACTCAAGATTGATATCTCTAAAATCATGTTTTAAATATATGTTCTAGTTTTAAAGTTTTAAAGTTTCAACCTATTAGACAATCAATGGCCAATCAATGGCCACCTTAAATTTGACATCCATTTGACTAAACATCATTAACATCCATTTGACTATCATATTTAAGTGTCACAAGGAATTTCAACCTTAAATTTGACATCCATTTGATTATCATATTTAAGTGTTTTCTTCTTACTTGAGTTTGGAGCCCTTTTTTTGTTTTCATGAAAGAGTTTTTCGAGCCTAATAACATGGTGCAACTATCACTAATCAGCGAAAAAAATCAGAAAAAATAAAGTCATTAACCAATGTGATATGCTCAAGATTGATATCTCTAAAATCATGTTTTAAATATATGTTCTAATTTTAAAGTTTTAAAGTTTCAACCTATTAGACTTAAATTCAATTTTAATCTATAATGGGCATTTGTGAACGATATATAGGAACTTAATTCCATAATCTGCAATTCTGATCGGAAACATGGAACCAAAAAATTCTCCACACAGTTTTTTCCAAAAGCCCTTACCCCTACTTTTATAAATATGAGTGTAAAATTTAAACAGTCAAGGTTGAAGAATGATGACATGCTTAAGACTAATTAATTAGCTTCATACTAATTTTAGAAGGTTGTGTTCTGATACTTCTTTATAAATTTTAATCTCTCTTCAACACTC
The DNA here is from genome assembly GCA_037957365.1 of Torreya grandis. NCBI lineage: Eukaryota > Viridiplantae > Streptophyta > Pinopsida > Cupressales > Taxaceae > Torreya > Torreya grandis. Next base: position 2,886,413 of record JARHVA010001956.1, read on the forward strand.
TGCAATCAAACATCACAAGCTGAAAATTCGTTAGTATTGGTATTGAGTTGGGAAATGCATTTGACATAAGACATAAAAATGGAGGATGTGATCAGAAATACCTTGTTCATAAAAATAACAGTTCGCACCTATATACAAAATATATATAGAGACAGGAAAATTGCCAACAGCAGAGGTTGTTGGCTCAGTGAACAAATAGAACCAGCAAGAAGACTAAGAAATTGGAATCAGCCAAAATAGAAGAAGATTCTTCCCCATCCTTCAGCCTTTGTCAGACCTTAGTAGAAAGAACAAATCCTGCTCTTTTTTCTTCAAAAGAATACTCTATACCTTGCTGCTCATGGTCAATGTAAATCTGTAGTAGCTGCAGCTGCTGGGGCTGCACTACACTATGAGGTAGTGGAGTAGAGTTGTTGAGGACGACAATAGGGCTCGACAACGGCAAAGGAGTTGCAATCTGAGAGGGAGGAGTTTTTACAGGTGTTATGGACATAGGGATTGCCATGGAAACAGGGGTCATATTCTCCTCATCTGGAACAGTAATTGGTTTGCAGGGAGTGAACATCGGATTAGTTTTCAAGGGACTACTATTTGGCATCATCTTATTGATGTCGTCCATGGAATTTGCATTGGATTGGGAAGGAGTTGTAGGAACAGGTGAAAGGGGTCGACGAGTTGGCTGGATGAAATTTGTTTCGTTATCTTGACCTGCTGCAGGATGAGAATAAATTGAATGTTTGTATGGATTTAACCCAGCCACATCCAAACCTCTTCGTCCTAACAAAAGAAAGAAATGAAGAAATTATATTGGTATCTGTAAATGAGCAAAATAATCTAGATATAAGCAAAAATCAAGTTACAATCAGGAATGCTAAAAAGACTTTTCATAGATTGAATAAAGAAAGAGGCAAGGAATTGAATTCATAGATTGTAAAAGTTAATACTTAATTAAAAAAACTAGTCCTGACCTGCAGATAATGTATTGAATTCATCCTCATGTCGGCTCTGCATATTGAATGCTGTTCTACTTTCTCTTCTGGTCTCCTTTGTGTTATTTGTCATGCCATGGCGAGAGAGTGCCGCACCATTTGCTTTTGGAGGCAGAAAATCTAATGTGGCAGCTTGGAGCATGGCTCCCCCAAGAGAGAGGCGTCTGTTTCCATTTGCAGTTGATGGACGCTGGCTTTGAGTCTTCCTGGCACTGTGTGATTTTGCAGGACTAGGTTTTGCAGGACTAGGTTTTGACCCATATAGTGCTTCTTGTTCTGTTATAAGCTGACCCTGAAGCCTCTTCTGATCCTGCAATTAAATTTAATATGTCACAGTTTTAGAAAAGGCCTCTTTTGAGTTAAATAAAAAAAACCATCTTCCATTTCTCTGATATTACTTACCCGTTGCCTTCTCCGTTCGTGTTCCTTCTGTTCTCTCATAAGGTTATAATCCTCCAACATTTGAAGTAGTGGAACCTGGTTTAACATAGATAATGATGAAATGAGAATCCTATTTCAGTTCTATATGACTAAATAAAACGAACGTAGATGTAAAAATCCCACTGTCAAATTATATGATAGACAAAAAATTAGCCACCCTTAATGTAAACTGCATGCTTGTTTGGCAGGAAAACTCGAGACACAGATTTTAAGTTCTTTCGTTATAATATTGAACTTCATATCTTTCTTTCGTTATAATATTGAACTTCATATCTCCAAGAAACTAAATGCATGTTATCCCCAAAAAGCAAGAACCTACTCTATCATAGAGGAATTCTTTGCCGTTTTCCTCCTCCCATGCCAGAGTCTTTGCCACTAAGCCTTCTACCATTCCTGCATTGGAAAAATACATTGTCAAACAGAAATGAATACTCACCATTTCTTATGGCTGTGAGTCGTGACAATGCAGAAACAACATATGGAGAAGGCAAGCTACAGAAAAACATGACTGTAATAATGGCAACAGGCAGCTCAAGCGATTCGCTGAGTATTCTAGGAAGTTTCTTACCAGGTAGTTTGCTAACAGCTGCACGAGCACGCTCTGCACGCTTCAATGTAAGGTGTGCACCCCTGCTTGCATTATATCGATTTTCATCCTGTCCAAACCACACAACTTTCATATAGAAGCACAGAAAAAAAAAGCATATAAAATCTAGCCAACTCTAGTCAGTATACCTTATTATAATCCTCTAGCCAGACCTCCTCTTCACATGCAGCCATCCATTTTTCAACTTTCTCAAGGATTTCCTTCCTGCTAAATGCCTCTTCTTTTGCTTTTGCAATCTGTTCTTCAATCGTTTCAAGAAGTACAGAAGGATCAACCAGTCCTGAAATTATTCAGAAGGAAAACAAAATGGCATCAACACAATGGAATCAGCAAGTATCCTTCTTGTATTTTCTAATAATACAGAATTAGCACAAAACGTAAGCATTAAATCAAATATTGCCCAAAAACATACCAGAATCCATGGAGGCAATTGTATCATCAATAGTAATATTACTATCTACAAAAAGATGAGTCCTCCTACAAATCTCTTCCAACTCTGTTCGCTTCTTCAGAACAAGTTCCTTCATCTTGCTTCCTTTCAGCTCCTCCAACCTTGCAACCTCTGCTTCCACCTGCATCATCATAATCAAACTCAGAAACCAAGTGAAGAAAGCATTTATATGCACAAGCATAACATCAATAGCTGCAAAATCATAGCATATAGATCAATCCAGTTTATGTGGAATACATTTTCAATGAATTCCTCTGACAGGGAATTGGGCGAGAAGATTTCATGCTCTGAAGCTGCAATATTGCAGGTAACACTTTGGAACATCTGTTGCTCTTCAATAGGAGTGTCCATTAAATTCCAGAGTTCAAGCATAGTAGTTGCCAAATCTTGAAGCTGTAAACATCCACAGTAGAGTTTTAACAAGGCAAGTGATAGCATAATACCTTAACAGAGAGATAGCAACAAAAGGAAACGTGCTGTATGAATTGTCATAGCAATAAAGAGTCGCAGCAAAAATCTCATAGAACTTACCTTTTGCATTCGATTCTTTTTCACTTCTCGCAATGTATTAATTGTCATGGCTAGTCTTTCAATAGTCTCATTACTAATGCTCTTTGGCTGTTCTGACTCATCCAAGCTTGGATGCACTTCTGTTACCGTGTGTAAGAAATCCAAGCCAAGGACAGAGCATAGTCCATGGAGCGTATTTACAAGCTCAATGACTTTGAACAAGCGATTATTCTGCAAGAAAAAGAAGGGGCAGAAAACAAATCAAGAAACACAGAACAGCAATCCAACATGTAAATGGCAAAACATAAGACTATGCACAAAGTAGTTATCACTCTGCAGAAATATCAAGCGTTAAAAGGCAAATTAAGAAATAGAGTAATCATAAACAAGTATAAGAATAAAGGAACCGAGGATGCAGGAATGGGGACACCGATTTGAAATAGGGTACCATATGAATAAGGGTAGGGCTATACTACATTTAAATGTGGTAGTCAGGAGACGTGTATAAATACCAGAGCCCTGTCCCTGAACCAGAATTTCTTGGTGAGCAAAAAGAACTACATAACATGGAGAATATTTGTAAAATAGTCGGACCTTCCAAACAGAAGATCCTAAGCCTTAAAAGCCCCAAATGCATGAATGAGGGAAACTGGATTCAATTTCCTAGCCTCTGACAACCTTCTAGCAAATCAGAAATGGAAATCAGTATGATTTACCTCAAAATATGAGAATATTTGCAAGACAGAATCAAATTTTCCAAACCCCAATGCATGAATGAGGAAAACTGGGTTTACGCCAATGCCTTTTAGGGAATCAATAATGGATTTACATATATAAAAAGCAAAACTTTCCGTGGCATCAAAAGATTAAATTGAGAGCAAGGAAACTCAGGCTCTTGTGTATTATTAAAAAGCAATAAAACCCATAACAGTGCAGTTAATGGGGTATCAGCGCATCTCTCCTTGAGGAGGTGGGTTGCAAGGCACCTTCACTAGACATATACAAAGCTATTTAACCTCAAAAATATCTTAGAAAACACACCATAACAAACAAACCATAGATGCCTCCCACTATTTTTTTGGCTTAACCAACCTTAAATCTATTGTTTTTTCATTTTGAGATGTTGAGGCTTCAGGTTCTTATGCTAACCCACACTTATTAGGATGCCCAATGTCAAATCTCGGCTGCAGAGAAATTCTCTGGGAGTGATTATACCTTATCATGAGGAATAATCACACCCCTTCTCTGCAAACAGTAAAGGCTTGATTTGTCTCATAGCATGTCCACACTTATTAGGATGCCCAATGTCCTATCCGATGGGGCATTGGCTTGAAGAAACCCTTGAAAACCCTAGAATAGCATAGGAAAGCTTGAGTCCCATTCCAGTTTAGGTACAGTCAAAGCATGAAATGTATATCTCTGTTTTATCTTAACCCACCTTCTCTTCTTGAAGTGCTTCGAACTGCCTCTGGTATTCTTCAAGTTTTAAAAGAGATAAATCACTTTCCTCCACTTTAACAGCAGATGGATTAACCTGAACACATCCAGCAATTTCATTGGAAATCTTTTGAATCTGCATCTTAACATCCACAATTTGCCTAACCCGTTCTTCTTTTCTCCGCCGCATTTCTTCCAACTGAGGAGCAACGCCTTCCAGCTGCTCCTTCAGGCTGCCTGGTTTTCTTTCTCCCTATATATTCAAAGCACAAAGTTTCCACTTGTGAATTTGGGGTAAAAAAGAAGATACAGTAACTTTTAACCTCCTTTTAGCCAAAATGGTATGTAGAACCTCCCATAGTGTGTTGACTTGTTTAGAAGATTGTTTAGTTGTAATAAAGAAGGAAGTAAGAAACATTTTACTGAATCTTACAGCGAATTATTACTGAACCTGCTTGAGCAGAGGACGATCTCCGAGTGCAGAAATTATAGAGGCAAGCTCTGATTCATAGTCTGCAATTGCCTGATGAAGCTTTGCCCTTGATCTGTTTGCTTGATCAACTTTGCGCCTGTATACCTCCAAGCACTCTTGCTCGAGCTGAAGCAGCATTTTATCTCTTTCGTCATCAGGTTCCCCAATTTCATCCCATATCAGCTGAAATTAATAAAACTGTTTGTTAATAACATCATTAATAAATCTTTCAGGCTTTCAAGACATTTTAATTCAGGATATGTGCTTTGAGGTTGCAGTGTAGGTTTCTTTGGATCATTTAAATTCGTGGACGGCAACCCCAGAAGCATATCATCAATGACAGTAAAAATAAACTCGGGTATTCAAAGAGACTTCAAAAAACTCATTCACAAATATAATTTAGCTTGAATTCAATAAAAATACACGGTTAATCTAGAAGGATTTATAAAAACAGTCATGTACTGCAGATATGTAAAATCTTTATTCAACATTATTTCAATCTTCCTTTACCCTTAAGTTCAAGAACGTTTCAGTATTAAGTCATAGAAACTGGATGAGGCCTACTGCTGAGAAGGCCAGCCCATAAAGAGCCCATCAAGGCTCAATTCCCCGGTGTGTGTGAGTGAATTTGGCAGAGTAGATAGATACCCCTCAATCCTTTGGGATAAGCCCAAGGAGGCCAATTATTATACACCCCACCAACCCATTATGAACTGGTTGTTTGTTCTCTTATCAAATCAAGAACCTCGATAAGAATTTTTTACCTGGAGCTCATAAAGAAGAGAACCACAAGTAGTCTCGAACTGAAACAGCTGGTCATTTTGAGCGCTAGGCATTTTGATCGCCCTGCTCTGCCTCAAAAAAATTTACTATCTGCAAAAAATGCCCAGGGATGAGATCAGGAATAATATAAAGTGGATTCGACACAGTTGTTTCCAGATATATGTTTTGAAAATGAATACCTGTGGAAATAATCTAAAAATGTAATCAGCAATAATGGTTTAAAGAGATTTTCCCCCCAACAAAATGTAATTAACTCGAAAACATATGTAGAAAAACAGTTGGGATTTTTACTCCGTTACATAAAGAGATGAAACCCTAATAGGTAGCATAATTTCCATGGAAAAAAATGCTCATTTGCAGCTTGAAGTTTCCAGCAGGGAAAAATCAAACTAAATATATACTCTGTTTAAAGCGATTTATTTGCCGTAGTTGTTGAAAAACTCAAAAGGGACCTATTTCCAAGTCAAGAATTTTAAATTTTCTTTCCGCCAAAAGAGCATTTTCGGTCTGTTTTCACAACAAAAGAAAAGAATTCGCACTTGTCATTAACAGACGAACTGTAGAAGAAAGTTAAAAATATTAAAGCGTCACACTCCGCCATTTTGCTTTGGCAAACGATTCACATTTTAAATATAAGGATTCACACTCGCTGTTTACAGACGGGCTTTAAAAGTCTGTCAAAAATCCTAAAACGGCACGCCTCGCCATTGTTTTACCGAAAAGAAACATTTGCATTTCCGTCAACTGACGGGGCTAAAGAATCCGTCAAACATTATAAACCGGAATACTCCACCGTTTTCACAGAAAATTACGAAGGATTCTCCACTTGCCGTTAATAGACGGACTTTAAAAATCCATCAAAAACATCATTGCTCCGCCTTTTTCGCAAAAGAAGTGAAGGATTCTCACTTGCCGTTAATATACAGACTTTAAAAATCCATCAAAAAATCATTGCTCCGCCATTTTCGCAAAAGAAATAGAGGATTCTCACTTGCCGTTAATAGACGGACTTGAAAAAACCCCGATATAAATCTTTACCGACAATTTGAATCTTGACGGACTTATAAGTTGCCGTCAAGTAACAGAAATTTTGCCTCTGCGACTAAACAAAAAGACAGCACTAAAACAGAACACATACACACTAAAAGAAACAACAAAAACAGATAAACGAAAATACAGTCTTCAAATTTTCCACCACAATTTTCAGCACAAATTAACAAAATAAGTAATCAAAACACACAAATTCAAAAATAACTTCACGTTTTCCGGAAAAAAACTCATAAAACAAGCATCCAGATGAGAAATTTCCGGCGAAAAAAACCAAAACCAGTTAATAATTTAGGGTTTATAAACAATACAGCAACTAAATTCCTAGCCTGAAACAGCGATTTTTAAAAGAATAAACAAAAGGATCGAGCAAACAAATTTGTCACCTGAAACCGTGATTTCTAAAATGTGATCATTGCGGACAGATTTTCTCCAAAATTTAAACAAACAAATATCTCACGTGAAATAAACATTGCCAGCGCTTTGAAGTGAAAATTTTAGCAAAAGTTCTAAACAAAATGCGACCATTTTTCTCACCTGTAGGCGTGATTTCTAGGTGTTTGAAACCAAAATTTTCCAATATTTAAGCAGAGTTGTAATTTTATTAAAAAAACAAAATACGTCGATTTTTCTCGCCTGAAGCGCGATTTCTAACCGTTCGAACTCAAATTTTTCGAATTTGAAAAAAAAAAAGGCGACAAAACGAATGACTTTTCTGGGCCTAAAGCGCATTTTGCAGTCCTTTAAACTCGTTTTTTTAACAAATGATCGGCAAATATTTTTTAAAAAAACCAAAAAAAATACTAACATAGTTCTCACCATAAAGCGCGATTTCTACCCCTTATTCCAAAATTTTCACTATATAAAAAGAAATAAAATGCAAAGATTTTTCTCACCTCTGAAAGGATGATTTCTAAGCCTTGGGAGGTCAGATTTTCAATACCTTCCCTGATTAAAACCTTAACATCCGGTCTGGCCCTTCATTGTTCAGAAATTTGACCAGACCAAAGCCTTTAACAAATTGAGAGCCTCCAAATCTTCTTTGCACAAAACTTTCAAAACATTAAACATGAAAAAAACAAAAATTTATTCACAGATTGAAGACGAAGTTGAAATGAATTCCTATCATCAAAATTATATTAAAAAGAATAATTTGCCGTCAATTCACATACATAGAGAGAGAGAGAGATAGCCGTTAAAACCTTGTACGTATTTTTGGGATCGCGGCCGTATTGTACGGCATTATTATTTTTGTACCGTTGGTTCAAATACATTCGTATTTTGCCGTTTGAAGGGAGAAAACCGTCCGGAATTTTTGAATACCGCGGTGGTTTTGCACGTGATCCCATTAAGGCAACGGATTTGACCGTTTATAATTAATGATATAATATTTGGAAGATCCTGTCATTTGAATGATGTCTGGGCCCACGCGAACAAGGAATCCTAAATCCCGCTTAAATTATATTTATCTATTCTTAAATTCGTTTTCATTTATGTTTATTGAGAAATTATATATATATATATTCTAAGGTATTATTACATGGAATTGTTAAATTATATAGAATGTCTGTATTTTTTATGTTTTACATATGGATAGTATGTTTCAGTTGAAGTGCACTCAATATTGACGTCATTGAGCTTTCCACTTATATAATGTACATATGAATGTTGAGTTTTGAATAGGGTAAATTGGGACTGGGGTTAAAATGAAGGATTGAATCTCTACTACATCTTTTTTTATACCATATTTTAATAGTCCCTGTGTGACGTAGCAAGAGAAGAACTAGCACGAAGCAGACAAAATTAATTACTTGATGGGCTTGATGTATAAACAACTTTAAATTTCATTGGGAATCGTGCAACAAAGGGAGGACTAGGATTAATCTAGGCAGCAACGAGCCCTGTTGCAATGCCCAGAATGAGCAGGGCCAAGGTGCCCTCGAGGGTGTTCACCTCTATTTTTTTACTACATGTGCAGAGAAATTTTGCTCATATTTTGAAAATAAACAAATAACATAATTATAATGTTGAGTAAGTATATATATCTACGATGTCAAAATCATCCAAGGCACGACCTTAGTCTTAACCATTTTATTTTTTGTGTCGAGTATCTAGAGGGATTTGTACCTTGGTAGATGGATATAAGTAATCATCATCCTCACTGGTTGGACTACAACCCTTTCGATAGAGAAGTAATATATTGAGATATAGAGTTCCAAGCGTTGGGTGGATTGGTAAGTATTTGGCGCTTACTGTTGACGCTGGAGATTGCACCCGGGGCAAGGAGGTCGAACTCCCTGCCTTCTCCCCACAACATGGAAACTCTTCTCTCCCCTGTGGGACGGCAAAGCAGGGGAGGAGAGTCTCTAGATAAGGGCTAGCCCCCTTTGATGCATCGTTTTGTTTCCAGCAAAAGTTAACAAGTATATATATATAATGGGAGGGGGTGAAAAGGGAAAGAGATGCAGGAAAACAAACCTACTCTAAAAGAGGTGATGCACCAAAAAAACAAGGTCAGTATATATATATATATATATATATATATATATATATATATATATATATATATATATATATATATATATAATGGAAAGGGGTGAAAAGGGAAAGAGATGCAGGAAAACAAACCTACTCTAAAAGAGGTGATGCACCAAAAAAATAAGGTCGGCCTTCACACATCCACTCTCAGAACCGGACAAATACAGACATAGTCTACACATTTGGCAGAAGGACCAGGCTGCAAAAGACTGGCAGGGAGGCTTACATGAAACACAGGAGACAGAAAACAATCACTGAGGTGCTGTGAAATGCACACTGTAAGTGACTCCTATTCTGGTCTTCTAAAATGTCTGCTCTTCTCCTTTCAGCGGCAGAAATGGCACCTTGTAGATGACAGGTCTGCTGGTGTTGAACCTGTGAGAGCATCAAGAAACAATGATTGGACACAGACAAACATTCAAGGCATACTCTGAAACATCTATCCAAATGGAGGTAAAAACTATATTTTATTTGATTCAGGTGAAATTTTGCCAGGGTTGCGCCTTTGCAAAAGTGGAAGAACCGATTCTTCTCAAAAATGAGAAGTTACAATATATAGAAGAAGAGAGAAAGGAACTTGGCGCTTCTTTGACAAGTTGGCCTGTCGCGTCCCATTAGAAAGAGGAAAACACTGTTGTGTTGTCATCATTCTAGAAGAAACCTGCTGGAACCATGCTGTATAATTGTCAAATTTGACTTTGGCGTTCGAACTTTAATGTGGAAGCATGGATCGTGCCTCTTTTCTGCCAACAGATGAAATTTGTCCCTTTAAAAAATGCGCGGTATACACTGTTTGCTGTTTGCGCCATTTGGGGACTGTCAGGCAATAAATCGCCTGCACTTTGCCACTTGGACTACCTTGTCACTGATGGGGAATCAAGAACAACAAACATCTCTGATTCCACTTGTTAGGATCTTGCTCCTCAATAAGAGCACAATATGATTACCTTGTATTAGCAACTAAACATGCGGAATTAACCAGAAGCAATAAGTAACTAGAATTCACAAATGACACAGAATATGAGAGACAACACAAACTGTATTAATACTCATCCAGAAAGAAAATACAATAAAGAAGATGCCACTTCTTCTTCCACCTCTCAGAGGCTTCCCACACCTCAAGGGCTCCCAGTAATTCTCAATCAAGAGTTCACTCTCCTACCAAAAACGGTCCCAACACACAACTCACACACAAAATTGGTGTTCACCTCCAACCAGTCAGTAATAACCCTGCCAGTACACAAGTACTCAAAGTACTTCAAGTAGATCTCCCATAAGCTTGCAATAACCTGCAACTCAAATGATTTTACTTACCATGTAGATCTTCTCCATGAACTTACAACAACCTGCAATTCAAATGATCTTACACTTGGAAGGATCTTCCTTGCCTTCCTCTATTTGCTCATTTGTGAAACTAGAAGGAGCTACACTTGCTCAACTCTAACTAGCACTCTGGCTATCTAGCACACTTTACAATACATGTCAATGGGTCTATAAATAGATCCCACACTTAAACAATAACTTAGACTTCTAATTTACAATAATTAGACTCACAACTCAAGACCAAAAATAACCCTTTACATGCAAACACTCGGTTCAACGAACTAACAGTTCGTGCAACGAATAGTTCTGAAATCGCACAGGCGATCGACGTCGGTCCTTGTTTGCCTAGAGATGACCGACGTCGGCCGACCTCCTGCCGATGTCGGTTGCCCTTCTGCACTGTAGATGACCGATGTCGGTTACACTGCCGACGCCGATATCCCTGAAACTCAGCAACCTCCTCCATGTCTACATAGTTAAAGCTTTTAGCTCCACAACTTGACAATCTCCCACTTGGAGATAAATAGCTGCAACTGTACCTGTACATCATCTAGTTTGTTCCCTTGGCTTTGTATCCCTCTTCAAGATCACTCTTGAAGACCAACCACCACAAATCTTGTGGTGCACCTCCTGTCATCCAAATCACCTGCCACATCCGCATCTACAAGCCCATGTAGAAAATAACTTGACCCTGCATATCATCTGCACCTGCTGCTGGTCCCTTTCAGATACCTGAGAATCCACTGAACTGCCCTCCAGTGCTTCTTTCTCGGATTGGCTCCAAACTTTCTGACAACACCCACTACTTGGGTAAACTTAGGTCTAGTACATACCACACACTTAACCTCATTATGTGAATCAAGACACTGTTCATAAAACTGTCCAACCATCGGCATGCTAACTAGTTTCACACAATTATCTGGAGACAAAATCAACCTGTGACCTTCCATGTCCCTAGAACACACTCATGCCAAAGAATCTTGTTGCTCCTAGATTTCTCATGACACACCTCTGAACTAGCTTTACCTTTAGTTCAGCAACTCCCTGTATGTGTAACCCTGCAACAAGCACACAATACAGTAACAGGATAATGTAGCTAATATTATCCAACCTGGTAAAGAGAAACACAATGGTCAAACCTCCATTGTCCTGCAGCTTACTCAAAACCATATACCCTGGCCTTCCGTCTCATGTGTCCATTCCCGCTCTTCTTTATCCTGAACATCCATTCGTCTCTCAGTGCTTTCTTCCAGCTGGCAACTCCACCAAAAAACTCTCGTTTGGTTCTTCTCCAAGGAATCACATCCTTCATCCATGCCAAGCTCCCACTGTTTCCTAGATCTACCTGCTCTGCTTATTTAATAACTTCCTGGTTCTTGACCATCAGTGAGCAACAAGTAGTGTAAAGAAGGGAAATGATGAATTTGAGGCTTACTTACCCTTTAAGTCCTCCATATGGGCGCTTGAGACTCCTTGACAGCTTGTTGTCTGCCCAAAATTTGTCTCAATGACCAATGCCAGTCACATCTCAGTCTGCATCCAATCGATGTCGGTTCCATGCGACTGCCTCATAGCCGACGTCGGTTCCCCCTGATCGACGCCAGTGTTTATCTGTCCTGAGTCACTGACGTCGGGCTGCACATAGCCGATGTCGGTCCCTGTCTGGATGCCGACGTTGATTTTCTAACCGACGTCGGTCTTTATGTTTTACTTGTGAGCGATGACCTTTACCCGCGAGCTCCTTTTGGATCAAACCCTTGTCCATATCAACCTTGCTCTGCTCAGAATTTTTTAGCCCCTTACGTTGATCTCTATCTGTCACCTTCTCCTTGAAAACTAAGGCTTTCCTGTTCTTATCACGAACATCGAATTTCTCAAGAAACGTCACTTTCTTCTTCTGCATACAAAAATCTCGATCCATGTTTTTCAAATTTGAAAGCATACCCTTTGACTCAAGAACATGCATCCCCTTCTTATTCATGTGACCAAGCCTATTAAGCCACATCTTCGAATCTACAGCTGAAGTAGATAAATCAGAAAGAGAATCAGTAATACAAACAAATAGATAAAGCGTACCTACTTTCTTACCTCTTGATACAATAAGTGCACCCTTGGTAACCTTCCAAGAGTCCGCTATGAGAGTTACTGTGCAACCCTCATCACCCAACTTTCTAACAGAAATCAAATTTCGCTTCAGGATTGGGATATGCATAACCTCCTTCAACACCCATGTGTTCCCTATCTGCAATTTCAGCTTCACTTTCCCTTTGCCAACCATCTGACAAGGCTTACCATTCCCTAAATAAATTTCTCCAAAGTCTCCCTGGACATACTCATGAAAAAATTCCCTATTTGGAGATGCATGAAAAGAGGCACCAGAATCTAAAACTCAAGATTCTACTTTATCCAAAGAACATACCAGAGCATCCTATGCAACATAATCTGCAAAATCTACTTCTTCATGTCCTTCATGCTGATCTTCACCCAACCAACAATCTCTCTTTAAGTGCCCTTGCTTTCCACATTTCTAGCAGGTTATTCTGCCATACCTGGACTTGGATCTCCAGCCTATCTTGGACCTTGATCTCCCATGCTCGATCTTCTCTCTTTGCCTTCCCCTGCTTTTCACACTCAAAGCATTTCCTGATGATTCACCTGTGCTTTTTCTGCGAATTTATTCATTCAAGATTACACTCACAACATCATCCACTTTTAAGATTTTTGAAGCAGACACAGTATTACTAACTGCCATTACCAAACTCTCCCAACTTTCAGGTAATGAGCATAAGATTAAGAGAGCCTTAATTTCATCATCAAAAACAATATTGACTAAATTTAATTGGTTTACCAAACCATGGAAATCACTAAGATGACTATGAATAGATCCACCTTCCAACATTTGCAAATTAAATAATTGCTTCGTAAGAAATACCTATTTTGAAGCTAAGGGTTTTTCATATAAATTTGCCAAAGATTCCATCAACTCTACCATTGTCTTACCCTGAGATAAGTTGGAAATCACAAACGATGCAAGACTCAACCTTATAGATCCCAGAGCCTTCCGATCAAGAACCTCCCATTCTTCATCTTTCATATCCGTGGGCTTGCATGCAACCCCACCCAATGATAAGTACAAATCTTTCTGATACAGATAATCTTCAATCTGCATCCTCCATAATTGATAGTTCTTGCCATTAAACTTCTCCATTCGTAGCTTACTTTATTCTGCCATTACTATACTCCCACTCAAATAGAAACTCCTGTGAGTAACCTGTAATTAACACATACTAACCAGATCTGAAACACCTGTTAGTAACCCAACCAAAAGCTCTGATACCAGTTGATAGGGAATCAAGAACAATAAACAGCTCTGATTCCACTTGTTAGGATCTTGCTCCTCAATAAGAGCACAATATGATTACCTTGTATTAGCAACTAAACATGCGGAATTAACCAGAAGCAATAAGTAACTAGAATTCACAAATGACACAGAATATGAGAGACAACACAAACTGTATTAATACTCATCCAGAAAGAAAATACAATAAAGAAGATGCCACTTCTTCTTCCACCTCTCAGAGGCTTCCCACACCTCAAGGGCTCCCAGTAATTCTCAATCAAGAGTTCACTCTCCTACCAAAAACGGTCCCAACACACAACTCACACACAAAATTGGTGTTCACCTCCAACCAGTCAGTAATAACCCTGCCAGTACACAAGTACTCAAAGTACTTCAAGTAGATCTCCCATAAGCTTGCAATAACCTGCAACTCAAATGATTTTACTTACCATGTAGATCTTCTCCATGAACTTGCAACAACCTGCAATTCAAATGATCTTACACTTGGAAGGATCTTCCTTGCCTTCCTCTATTTGCTCATCTGTGGAACTAGAAGGAGCTACACTTGCTCAACTCTAACTAGCACTCTGGCTATCTAACACACTTTACAATACATGCCAATGGGTCTATAAATAGACCCCACACTTAAACAATAACTTAGACTTCTAATTTACAATAATTAGACTCGCAACTCAAGACCAAAAATAGCCTTTTACATGCAAACACTCGGTTCAACGAACTAACTGTTTGTGCAACAAACAGTTCTAGAACCGCACAGGTGACCAACGTCAGTCCCTGTCTACCTGGAGATGACCGACGTCAGCCGACCTCCTGTCGATGTCGATTGCCCTTCTGCACTATAGATGACCAACGTCGGTTACACTACCGACGACGGTATCCCTGGAACTCAGCAACCTGCTCCATGTCTACATAGTTGAAGCTTTTAGCTCCACAACCTAATAGTCACTTTTGCGCCTTGTCATTTCTCCTTGTCTGTCACTTTGTCATTTTGGCTTGTCAGCCCCGAGGGGCGAACACTTAGCAGATCGCTGCATTTAGGCCCTTTTCCCCTTTTTAATGTTTGAAAACCCAACGGCTATTCTATTTTATTAAATTTGATGGCCTCAGAGACGTCGGGTCCATGCTTGCAGTCGGGCACTTCTTTATTTCTTCGCGGGCATCTTCCTTCGCTATTTTCCCTTTGAAATGTCCCTTTTGTCTTAGCCGAAAGTTTCCCGCATTCCTTTGTTTGTTGTGCCTGCCTTTGAACTGTTCGATTGAACTCATGTCTTGAACCTTTGACTTTGAACCAGGCCGCTTGAACTTTTGACTTGAAACAAGCCCGTTGAACCAAAATTTGGTTCAACGGTTTGGTTCAACCATTGTTGAACTGAGATTTGAACTGAGTGGCCTTGAACTGAAACATGAAATTGCAAACCCGAAAATGACTTGGCCTGAACTGAGCATGAACTTGGAGATGAACTTGTTGAACCTAAAAATGACTGGCATTAAACAACAGGTGAGGAAGGTGACCAAAATTTTGCCTATGGGCAAAATGGGTCAACAGATTGGCGACTCATAGGGGAAGCATGCCTGCTATGCTTAGAACTAGTTGCCTTAAAATCCATTGGGCGTGGAGTTAGATGCAACTATGAAAGAATTAACAACAGCCCGAAAGATTCGAGAATCAAACATGAAGCTTTTACCCCCAAGCGAAGGGAAACACACAAGGCTAAAAACACTACCTGTGCAACTGCACTTAAGGAAAACAGGAAAAACAACTGAAAACAAACTAGTATATACAGCTAACTAGGAATGTTTGCCTCCCTCCTGGATCAAAAGGAAAATTTCTCAAGTCCCCTTCCTAGCAAGAAGACTTATGGTGTTAGGCAAGTAGCTAAATGGAAAAGAGAGTTGGTGACCTGCTCTTCTTGCCTGTCACCTGAGTTGGCTGTAATCCGAGTGGATCAAAATCAAACATGCCTCCGACATATATGTAATCTGTTTGTCCTTGGAAGCTTGTTAAATGTTGGTCCTTCAATTTGGTGCTCTTCACCAAGAAATCAATGGTTGCTGGCTCATCACCATAAGCCCTTTGATCTACACATTCCTTCTGCACTGTATCATGGTCTTACCCATCTCCTTCTGATTCATTGCAGGCTCTGTCAGACTCATCCTCTGCTCTTTCAAGGCCTTCCTCAAGGAAGACAAGCCTCTCCTTTTCCTCCTCAAATATCAGGATCTCTAGATGTTCAAAGATATTCTCCTGATCCTCCTCCAACTTAGGCTCCTCAGCGTAGTCGTCCTCATCATCAAAACAACGAGGAAGTTCATCAAACAGAAGGGAAGAGAGATCATCATGCATTTGTTCCTCCTCGTATTGCTGGAACATCTACATATGTGCAAGGCTTGCATCTTCTCTACTGCTGATGGTGTCTTCACAAGGAGCATCAATGATGATTTCTTCTTCGTCGTCGCTCGTGACAGCCTCTTGAAGGACTATAGATTGGATCTTCTGCTCCTCACTCGCTTCTTGCATAACAGGTTCCTCCTCGAGAAGGGCTGAAGTGGAGAAAACATGTGGAAGAAGAGGCAGTCCTTGAGCTAGAATCGAATGATTCTCCTCCTTCCACTTGGTCAACACTTCATCAATATCAGGTGTGGCCTGATATGTCTCTTGGAGGTGTGTGGATGGGCTGGGTTCAGACAGGTCCACCACACGTTGGCTGAGGAATCTCATTTGGGACTCCAACTCTGCAATTTTCTTGGCCATATGTTCTTGAAGGATCCTTTCTTGGAGATCACCAACATTATTCCTCCAACTTGGAATCTGCACATCATGTTGAAAGATTTTTGGAGGCTGAGGAATGCAAGGAAGAGACTGTTGATGCACTGGAAGAGTCTCTAGAAGAGGGACATGCTGGATGGTGGTATTTCCCCCAATGGAAGATGCACAATATAAAGAATTGGGAAGATTGATCTCTATAGGGGGTTGCTATGATGCCCTCTGGTGTTGGAAAGCCAGGGGCACGAGATTGGGAGCAGATGCATTTGGTGAGATGGAGTGAGGAAGTGCAATGTGATAGAAAAGATTTGGTGCAAAAGAGGGGGCCTTTTTCAGAATATGAGGGGGCGCACAAGGCTAGCTGCCTTGAAGAGATGGATTTCTCCATTTTATTTCCTCCTCCATGGATTGCAAAGCATGTGCTTGCCTAAACAAACACTCCTCCTTATACATCAGCTCCTGCTGATATTTGTACTGCTCCTCCCTATTAATCTCCATTATTTGCCTCTCAAATTCCAGCGCCATTTCCCTTATCGTTGCAGGGCAACTAGGAGAGCTGCTTGAGGGGATGCCATAAAGAGGTTGAGTCTGATCATGGTAATATGAAGGAATATAAGGCCCATGATTTTGTGCAAAGGGATGATACATAAAGAAAGTAGATTTTTGATGGCACCAGGTTGCTTAACCAGCTGATTCAACTCGGAGTCACCATTGGTGTTCGATACAAAGCCTCTAAAGGCTGGTCGGTTGAAGAACACACCAAAAATTCTTCAACTCTTTGGACAAAACCTGTCCCAGTTGGTCCCACCAGGCGTGCCAAAGCTGTTGACGCTGGAGATTACACCCAGGGCAAGAAGGTCCAACTCCCTGTCTTCTCCCCGCAACATGGAAACTCCTCTCTCGCCTATGGGACAACGAAGCAAGAGAGGAGAGTCTCTAGATAAGGGCTAGCTCCCTTTGATGCATCGTTTTGTTTATAGCAAAAGTTAACAGGTATATATATATAATGGGAGGGGGGTGAAAAGGGAAAGAAATGTAGGAAAACAAACCTACTATAAAAGAGGTGATGCACCAAAAAAACAAGGTCGACCTTCACACATCCACTCTCAGAACTAGACAAATACAGACATACTCTACACATTTGGCAGAAGGACCAGGCTGCAAAAGACTGGCAGGGAGGTTTACATGAAACACAGGAGACAGAAAATAATCACTGAGGTGCTGTGAAATGCACACTGTAAGTGACTCCTATTATGGTCTTCTAAAATGTCCGCTCTTCTCCTTTTAGCTGCAGAAATGGCACCTTGTAGATGACAGGTCTGCTGGTATTGAACCTGTGAGAGCATCAAGAAACAATGACTGGACACAGACAAACATTCAAGGCATACTCTGAAACATCTATCCAAATGGAGGTAAAAATTGTATTTTATTTGATTCAGGTAAAATTTTGCCAGGGTTGCACCTTTGCAAAAGTGGAAGAACGGATTCTTGTCAAAAATGAGAAGTTACAATATATAGAAGAAGAGAGAAAGGAACTTGGCGCTTCTTTGACAAGTTGGCCTCTCGCGTCCCCTTGGAAAGAGGAAAACACTGCTGTGTTGTCATCATTCTAGAAGAAACCTGCTAGAACCATGCTGTATAATCGCCAAATTTGACTTTGGCGTTCGAGCTTTAATGTGGAAGCATGGATCGTGCCTCTTTTCTGCCAACAGATGAAATTTGTCCCTTTAAAAAATGTGCGGTCTACACTGTTTGTTGTTTGCGCCATTTGGGGATTGTCAGGCAATAAATTGCCTGCACTTTGCCACTTGGACTGCCTTGTCACTTCTGTGCCTTGTCATTTCTCCTTGTTTGTCACTTTGTCATTTTGGCTTGTCAGCCCCGAGGGGCGAACACTTAGCAGGTCGCTGCATTTAGGCTCTTTTCCCTTCTTTAATGTTTGAAAACCCAACGACTATTCTATTTCATTAAATTTGACGGCCTCGGAGACATCGGGTCCATGCTGGTAGTCGGGCACTTCTTTATTTCTCCACGGGCATCTTCCTTCGCTATTATCCCTTCGGCACCTTCAAAATGTCCCTTTTGTCTTGGCCAAAAGTTCCCCGCATTCCTTTGTTTGTTGCGCCTGCCTTTGAACTATTCGGTTGAACTCATGTCTTGAACCTTTGACTTTGAACCAAGCCGCTTGAAATTTTGACTTGAACCAAGCCTGTTGAACCAAAATTTGGTTCAACCATTGTTGAACCGAGATTTGAACTGAGCGGCCTTGAACTAAAACATGAAATTGCAAACTCGAAAATGACTTGGCCTGAACTGAGCATGAACTTGGAGATGAACTTGCTGACCCCAAAAATGACTGGCATTAAACAGCAGGGGAGGAAGGTGACCGAAATTTTGCCTGTGGGCAAAATGGGTCAACACTTACCAAGAGGAGACCCAAGGTCAAAAACTTGGAGGCAAGCCATGCTGGGGTAATGAGAATAGACTCCTTGATAGTGTTGAGTATGTGCCACCCTGATGACGGTAGTTCGAAGTTGTATTTACTAAGGAGAGGTAAGAATTATAGTAGCAACTTCACTGAAGGAATGTTATTGATTCATTTAAAAAGGGTGATGATGTAATATAAGATGTGATCTAAAATGTCATTGAATAAAAATATGTATATAATATAAATTATAAAAATATTAAATCTTTAAGTCATATATTATTTATTAAACATCATTTTTTTGAAATTGGATACAAAAGGTTCAATTTCTAAAAATTACAAAACCAACATAACAAATCAATGTAATCAATCATAATTAATTAGTAACATTTGAATTTAAGCGAATTTGGATATAATCAACCTACTTACTAATCAATGAACATTTCAAATCGTTGAAACTATAACCAAAATTACAATCAATATTTTATTTGAAAATTAAATAAATCTTAACCCTTCATTCAAATCGTTGAAACTATAATCAAAATTACAATTACAACAAATCTAATATATTATTTATTTTTATTTTTATTTTTTATTATAAAATATTTGTAATTAATTGATTTGAAAGTTTTAAATTTTTAAGAATAAAATATATTATAATAAAATTTTAATAATTTAATTTATATTAAATTATTATTAACTCATTATAATTTATAATTATTATTTTTATTTAAAAAATATATAAATACTATTTATAAATATAAGTTCATGTGCTCATACCTCTAATTTAAATTGTGATTCATATGTTGTAATGCCCACAATGCTCTAATTTATAATATGTAACTCCCATCATTATTATTTAAAGTTTGAGGTAGCAATCAATATATATTTATTGTAGGCTAGAAATTGAAGGGGTTTTATATATAAATAGGGTGTAAATGTTTACAATTTAAAAATATATAATATTTTTAAATGATTAGTGATTCGTTATCGAAAAATCTCTAGTACATAATTAATTTTCAGAAATCTTATTTTCATTTCAATGAATTGTGAAAGAATCAAAATCTTATATATATAACTTGTAATATTTATTAATTAAATCAAAATTATAATTATATATATATATATAATTTGTAATAAGTGTTGATCAAATATATATAAATGGAAAAAAAATCTTTTAATTATTTTGATAAATAATATTTTTTTATTAAATAAAAATTAATTTCAAAAAAAATTATAGGGATTGAAAAGAGCCATCAACAAATTTTATAGTCTGAAGCAAAAAAATGTAATGGCGTGAATGGGTTGCCAATTAATTAATTGAAAGTCGACTTAATAAAAAATAAAAAATAATAATTTAATATGTAGAAGAGTGTAATTAATAATTAATTAGAAGCCAACAATTTGAGGAATATGAATCCACGTACCATTTAAAAAAAAAAAATTATATATATATATGAACCAACGTACCATTTTAAAAAATTCATTCACCAATTCAAACAAAAAAACATCGAACACAAACAAAATCTACTTATTTCAATTTTCATTGTTGTAATTAAAATTTAAAATATCAAAAAAAAAATTGTCCTAACTACATCATATCATAATTAATTGTAAATATGTATAGATTTATTTAATAACATGTAGTTAAATTATAATTTTTTTATAATAATTTTATTTACAAAATAAAAAAATTTAATTATATATTTACCATCAAAATAAAAAAAAATGATTATATATTTACAATGGTTTATTTATATATTTATATGATAGATTAATTATATTTGTTATTGCAGTGATTTTCTTTATTTTCAAATAAAACATTTAAAGAATTTATTTATTTATTTATTATGAGATAAGTGAATTATATTTAATATTGTCGTAATTTTATTTATTTTTATTTTATATTTGTTATTGTGATAATTTTATTTACTTAGAATTTATATATTTACTTTAAAATAAAAGAAAAAACAAATAAAATTAAAGAAGATAGCAAGGTCCAAAATAATTTATAAAATTGTATAGGCGAAATACAATCAATGCTTGATTTATTTGGATATCAAAAACTCAGAATTTTCTTGCAACTTTTCATATATTAATTTATGTCAATCTCTTCATTCAAAGATGATATTATCTCTTTAATTTTTAAAAGGACAAATATTTGACATTAATAATGATACAATACAATGTAATTAGCATAATTAAAATTATAATAACTTAAATTTTAAGATAACAAATATTTGACATTAAAAATGATACAATACAATATAACTAGTATACATATATTAGATAAATTTATGGCATTTATATCATATTGAATATTTTATGACACTTATATCGTATTGAATTGTGAGTACTTTGAGAATGATATCTATCAATGTATTTTACATAGATTTATCTAAGATATGTATGTTAGTTATATCTACAACCTGACTTGCTAATCAGTATACTTTTTAAATTTGACAATCATTATAATATCAAGAGGCGTTCCATAACAAGGGCACCATACACCAAGTCCCTGCAGGAGTTTGTACATTTTGCATAAATTTAGTAAGAATATTGAGGTAAAAATATGGCCGAAATTAACGCAATTATAGTAGGTATTTGTGCACCCAGTAAGAAGATTCAGATAAAAATATGATCGAAATCAATGCAATTTTAGTAGGTATTTGTGCAAAGTTATAATTCCTGACACGACAAATCAATTCTCATTTATGATATAAAGGAGTATATATTACAACAAATTACATTTCCAGTTTATGATACAAGTGAACGTCATTAAACACATTAAATTACCAATGGGGAATAACAATGGAATGCCCTCTAAGTTAAGGAAAAACACCAATGATAAAACTATATGAAGCCGTGATCAATGAGTGATATCTCCAACCTGGTATAACCCATGTTTCACATGTTATTTTCTTTTGTCTGAATAGAATTTGAGGGTGGACACATCGAAAGGGTTTAAAAATCTAAACTTTCCTTTAAGAAGCCTAGATACCCACGAGGCATGTTTATTATTTTCCTTTTTTCTTTGAGCCTGCAAAATATTAATGAACTGTGTAAAATTTAACAAGGGAGGATAAAGGTGTTAAATTGAAAGTAATTGCTTATTAATCCTTACAAGGAACAACCGATGCACTCAGCAAAAATACTTGTCAATAACAATCATAAATCCTCTAACAAAACATGCAAATTATTTGTAAAAACTACCTCTGTGAAAGTATTTATTCATGACAAAATTATCTTATGTCTAAACTACATAGCCCAATTATACTTCAAGCCCTCAGTAACTTGGTGGGTGATGTAGAGATGGGCTATATCTACCTCTTTCAAATGATCAGTGCCACCGATATTGGTCATTATAATATGCATCGCAACCTAGAGGGCATGATCCTACATGTTCTTGGTATGCATATCATGGCCCTTCTTTTGATACATTACCATCGTGGCCATATTTTGGATCTCATCAATGTCCCTTGAGTCATAAGCTACATCCAACCCCAAATATTATAGCCCCAACACCTTACTTATCCTCTCAGGTGTGATCTTCATGTTATGCTCGATGAAGTAGAGGTAGTCCTCATGGACATGTGAGAGTAGGAACTTAATTACCTCCATGGGTTTTCCAAAGTAAATCAGATTGAACAATTGAAACAACCCCACAACATCCAAAGCGTTGAAGATATTGAGGTCATACACTAACTGGTTCTCGGTGTTCTAACACTCAACTCAGTAGTCATTTTGCCACTCAACCTCATTCCCAGGTTGATGATGGTTGTAATCAAAGATTATGCAAGTGGGTACCTTAGATGCATAGTTCTCCATGCACAATACCATCTCTGGGTACTACATTTTTTCGATCATCAATGATGAGGTAGAGATGATTGTGTTTTTTTTGCATGGCACACCATACTATCTTCTTCTCTTTCTGCATGTTGTGCCTATTCTTCAAGTGTTTTTTATCTAATGAATACTACTTCTACCCCAGGTACTTCCTCTTCCTTTGGTATTGTTGATAATGGATCAGGCCTTAAGGCCTTCTTCTTAGACTACATCACCGTATGAGGAGATCAAAAGTTGAGGCATGGTCATCTAATGTTCCTAAAGGAATACATGATTTTTGTGTCTATGACTTTAGATTTTCATGTTTTGATGCCCTTTAATGGTAGATGTTCTACCCCTATAACCTACAACTAACAATTTTCCCTGTTATGGTCATGTCTTGGATTTAGACATGTGTTTTGCTTACGTAGATTGATGCTTGGCTAAATATTTGTTTTTAGACTTGTGATGCTTATTTACTCACTCTGGCTTTCTTTGCTCTCGACTCTGTAATCACAAAGTAAAGGTAAAATGTAATAATGAGGTAACTTGTCTTTTTATAAGCTCAAAGGGGTTAACCTACATTTCCTACCCCCTCTCCTTTCATCCATCACTTCTTGTCATAAGTGCATTTTTAACCATCATCATTCTTTGACCATCATTTCTCACCGTAATGCAATTAATGGTATTGTCTTATAACGTCATTGACACATTTCTTGTAACCACTATTTTTTCACATTAATGACATGTCCCATCCCATGCCTTCCTTTTAAGTGGACAATAGTTATATCATGTGCTTTTCTTTGGAGTGGAAGTCAACTGTTGTTCATTTCAAAATTTCAAATTATATCGCAGGAACACTCTATCCTTAGAATATTTAGTTTACATGCCTTAAATAACTTGTGTGCCTTAAGTAACTTGCATGCCATATGTAACTTGTGTGCCTATGTTTAACTATGAATTCAAATACCTTTTTACCCACACTAAAACTAAGTCATGGTGCTCCATGAAAATATAAGTACAACACAAGCTTATTCTAAAGTAAATAAATGTTGTGTACAACAAAGGTAGCACTTTTATAAAAAACAAGAAATCTTATATTAATGGCATAAGCCTTATTGTTACAAAATCTGAACTATTCAGAGGTGAAATATGGTTGGAGCTAGCTTCCATTGTAATGCCTAGGAAGGAATTAGTCATCCAACCTTTGTAATCGACAAGCACTAGTAGGTTGAATGCTATGACGTAAGAAAGGACCATCCCAGTGAATTCAAATTTTTCTAGAATGGCACATGAACTTGGAGTCATAACGTAGGACTTTCATTCTAAGGGCAAATGTTGTATGCTTGATGTGTCAATCATGCCATGATTTTTGCGTGTACTTTTCCACATCCTAACTCCAATGAACAAGGAAACGGGTTTCATCTAGCTTTAACAATGTATCCAAGCATGCCTTCAAGGGTGACTCCTCATCCAATTGCCCAATGCATGTAATACGATGAGATGGTACCAAGAACTCCACTGGGAGGACTACCTCTTTGCCATATACCAAAGTAAACAATGTGTTCTTGTTTAGGTGCTTATAGGTTGTTCAATAAGCCCAAAATACCACAGACACTCTATCATCCCAATTAGTTCGACCAATATTACAAATTTTCATCAATGTTGTGCTTAAGATTTTATTAAAGGCCTCAGTAGCTCCATTGGCTTATTGATTATATGGTATTATTTTGTGATGAACAATCATGAACTCTGTAAGTAAGATGCAAATAGTTTCATTTAGGAAATGTGTATTGTAATCACTAGTAAAACTCAGTGGGCATCCAAACCAAGTTATGATATGTTCCCAAATAAAGTGTGTAATAGTAACAACAATACAATCACTTGTTGGCATAGATTTATCCCAACATGTGAGATAATCAATTGTTATGATGATATATCATGAACTTATTCATCGTCTAGCTAGACTGATGGGGCCAACAAAATCAATGGCCCATTTTTCAAAAGGTTATTGAGATAGAATTGGACATAAAGGAATGGCGTCCCGGTGATTTGGTTTTCTTATGCATTAATAAATGTCACACTTCCTAACATATATATTTTCATCTTGAAAGAGGGTAGGCCACTATAATCTGACTAGCATAATCTTGCACACTGTAACCTTTCTAGCATAGTGTCCACCTACAATACCTTAATGAACTTCTTGGAGTACCTTAGAATGTTCATGTTTCATGACACAATGTCAAAGAATTTTGTCTTGGCCTAGTTTTTATAGGCCCCCTCGTATGAGCTAAAAGGGTATGGTGCAGACCACAAGTTGTTTCTTGGCTTGTGGAGTTAAATAGTTGGGATTTGAACCATTAGTTAAAAAGGTTGCAATATCTTCCAACTCCTTAAATACATGAGTAACACATGAGATTTGAACATCAGTCAAATTATCTTCAATAGCACATGGTGGTTCTCTGAAATCAATCTATGAGAGGTGATCAGGACCGCAATTGGATTTTCCAGGTTTGACCATGACAAAAAATTTAAATTCTTGGAATAACACTATCTAACGACAGATTCATCCATGCAGCATCAATTTATTTACTAGATACTTTAAGGCTTCATGATCTGTATAGAATACAAATGGTGTTGCCAATAAGTATTATCAAAAAATTTGTAGAGCATAGACCATTGATAATGCTTCGCACTTTGCAGTAGTGTAATTATGCTCAGCTAGAGTAAGTTTCCTAGTAGCAAAGTAGATCAGGTGATCAAAGTGACCTTCACCCAGTTATGAAAGGATTACACCAACTGTCATTCCAGATGCATCAACATGGACATGGAATGGGCTTGTTCAATCAAGGAACTAGAGGATTGGGGTGGTAATCAACTTATCCTTTAAAGTATCAAAAATTTCTTAGCAGGAGCAAGTCCAGATGAAGTGTTCATTATGTTTTAAGAGTTCCTCTATAGGTATGATAATCTTTGCATATCCATAGATGAATTTTCAATAATAACCTATATGTCCTAGAAAGGCATGGACCTCACACTGAGACTTGCACATTAGGAGGCAAAGAATAATAGATACCTTTGTTGGGTCTACCAGAAGTCTATCCTTACAAATAATATGTTCTAGAAGAACACCAAAAGGTGTAGAAAATAAATACTTCTTTAGATTTAATGATATTTATAAGACTTGACAACGCTCAAGCATGAGTCATAGATTAGAAAAATGGTCCTTAACCAAGCCATAAATGATCCAATCACCAAGTAGACTTGAAGAAGCTTATGAATGAAATCTTTAAAAGCTTCAACAATTATACATGAAAACATAGCTGATACATTCTTTAACCCAAAGGCATGACAATATATGCGAAGGATCCCCATTCAGAGGTAAATGTAATCTTAGGTTGATCTTCCTCAATGATCTGGACCTAATGGTACCCCAAAAATCCATCTGTAAAATTATAAATTTCACACCCAACAACACCTTCAAGTATTTCCTCTATGAATAGTGTGGGGAAAGGATCAGTGATGCAAGATGCATTAAGTACTTGATAATTAATGCAAATTCAAATGCATCCATATTTCTTTATACTGATCACCATGAGACTGACCCACTTAGATTTTTCAATTGGGGTGATTACTCCAGTATGCAACATATTGTTAATTTCTTCATTTACGCATGTTCATAGATTAGGATTTATCCTATATGGCCTCTTCCTAATTGGTTGAGCGCTATCAACCAGTTTAATATGCATCTTTCCTAAGGATGGATGAATACCTTTCATCTCATTTTAGCTTCTTGGAAAGACATCTTGGTATTCTTTTAATAACTTGAATATCTTTGGAATTTTAGTGTTAGTCCAATAATTACCTACAGTAGCTAATTTTGGCTATTTTTCTATGTTGATGTTGCATTGAACAGTTTGAATTGGCCTAGAGTAGAAGTGGTCTGTATCAAGACCAATATTTACAAAAACTCATGTACCATAGTTTGTAGAAACATCTAAATGATTTGACTAAGGGTCAAGTGGTTCAAACCCTTCACCCTCTTCTACCTAAAGTACTAACTTTTGTTTCCCTGGGCGTAATTCTTTTTGTTAGCCCTGATTAAAGACTAGTTCTAGTGTGGTAATAAGTGGTGTAGATGGTTCATTGAAGAAAATTAGATCTTATTCAAGGACATTATAGATATTCCTCAAATGATCTTCAACATGACTAGGTCACCAATAACTGCTTTGAGCATGGACTGGAGAGTGAGGCAAAAATCCATCCTTGGAAAAGAATAAGACAATGTTGAGTTCATGTTTTCCTTTAATAGATGCCAAAACCAGGTACACATATATCACTCTTCATGAACATAACATGCTCATGCCTAGGTTTGTAAAGTTACATAGAATGCATGTACCCACAAGTAATCTTGTAAGACTCTTCAACTCTCCATATTGACTCACATGCCTCTATATGAGGTTCAGGTGCTTATACTCTGCTATAGTTGATTATTCCCCTGACTTATTTGTCATGATGGAATCGATGATTCAAAGCAGAGTATACTTGATCTTGCTAGATAAGTCACTCGTGATGGGTTTACCACTATCTTGCATATGTAAAATAAAAGAAGTGAACTAGGGATCTTATACGATCATTATTAGTGTGATAAAATTATTCTAAACACTGAACAAAGTCACATGCCTCCATTTATCCATGAAACTGAGGGGCTACATCAAGTCTTTCTAATGATGCATCTCTCATTGGTCCCCTCATCACTTGGTCATTAATAAGGTAGATGAACCTGTGGCACTTATGATATTGGCACAGAACATTCTGCTGACTACCAATAGAACTACACACTCTTCTAGTGAGGTCATAGTCATCATGGGCCCAACAATTACAAGCATTTCTTGTAGTATCAAAAAAGGACTGGGTGTCCATCCATCAGAGGATGCCATCAGGAGTAGGATCTTGCTCACCATCTCGGGTAGTGACATTATAAATATGGTTAATATCTCATTCCACATTAACTAGTTCTATGTATGGGGGGCCATGTGTTCGAGCTAGGAAAATAACAATGCGTTGATCAACATTCTTAGAACTAATGTAACACTTTTTGAAACTTAAGTCTACATCATTTTCATAACACCAGGATCACTGTAATAGATTTGGGAAGTCATCAGCCTCTACTAACTTGAGAACTTAAAAGTTAGCTTTGAAAGGTACTCCAAGTATATCAACTGTTGCATTATTGAGGACACCAATAGGTAGAGTATGAGTTTTATCAACCATAAACAACATGTGTGGTGAAGGTTGTAGTTCTTGGCTAGCCATTTCATGCCATGCATCCTTAGTGAGGATGTTAACTTTAGCACCAATGTCAACTAGGATGTCCCAAATTACCTAATCGTTGATGGTAACATTCACTAGTATTTCCTTGTCCTTGAGAGGGCTAGGAGGAACGAGGGTATCTTGCTGATGAGCATGATTAAAACGATGATCCTTAGTCTGCTAAGTCATTTGAGGTTGAGCTTCAGTTGGTGCTTGTGCTTGATTTTTAAGCCAAATGCTTAGTTTTGGGGCAATGTCTTCATCCGACATACATTTGCATAGCTCTTTAAAATTATCATGCACCACATTTTGAGGCTCTATTGCCTTATACATATCAGCATGTTATATTACTTCTTTATCCTTGAGAAATTGAATTTCTCCCTATATTTCTCAAATTAACATCATAGTTTCCTGGAGCACATACTTATGTTATTGGGCATCAGGATACTTCCTTGATCGAGGTTCTTCAATTTGTACCTTCTCAATAGGAGTAGAGGTAGATTGAGATTATCCTTCGCTATGTATAGTGATATTCACTTGTTGAGTTATTTGGGTGTTTTAACATGCACGCTAATGTGGTTTCTCAATTCAAATCATACCTACACCTTTTTCATTTCAATCCTTAGTGATGGTCATGTATAAGTCAGAACATTCTTCCAATTGATGGTCTTTTTTACAAAAAGCACATGTAGGGTAAATTGCACAATCTAATTGATAGTGGTATGGGGTCCACACTTATAACATGTTCTTGGTGAGAAATGACCACCTCCTCATCTTCATCCTCTACCTTGACCACGATAGCCACCATTATCATGATTTTTGGTAACAGAGGTTTGGTGTGTACCATGCATGCATGTTT
The DNA here is from genome assembly GCA_037957365.1 of Torreya grandis. NCBI lineage: Eukaryota > Viridiplantae > Streptophyta > Pinopsida > Cupressales > Taxaceae > Torreya > Torreya grandis. The sequence goes on from JARHVA010001956.1 coordinate 2,915,558, forward strand.
CATGGATATCACTAACCAGTTGATAATAATTTGTTTCATGGGTGTAGGCATCACATATTTTACAATAGTTAGATACCTTAGAATGTGTGGCTCATTGAAAAAAAGGATAGGAGCATACATCATGCTCTTCATGGCAGATTTCACATGACTGCTTCAGTACAACACAAATGTTTTTGCATGTGTAGTTTCTTTGGTTATGTCCTTCAGACTCATAATTGGTGCACCAAAGACCATTGAGAGAATCATATGTTTTGTTAGCAGTTAATTTTTCAACATGTGATGCCATTGAAGCTATTTAGGCTTCGATGAAGGGACTAATCCTAGTATCAATACTTCTAACAACTGCAGCACGGAGGGAAGCTTCCAAAGCTTCATGCAGGTTAGTGAAGGTCTTTTGGGGTAGTGTTAACTGAAAGGGAAGTAACAAACCTCCCACAAACCATTGCGCATGTTGATCAACATTGATTTCAAATGACAACTTTGACAAAAGTGTTTTAAACCTTACATCATATTCTCATACACTTTTAGTGAGCTCTTGATTTATATCCTTCAACACAACAATGCTTTATTTCTCAAATTTTAGAATGTCAAATTCTTGAAGGATTGTTATTTTGAGATGATCATAGTCAATGACTACTTTTTGAAGGTTCAACTTTTGATACCACTTATGCACTTTATCCAAAAGTGTAGTCACGAATGTGTGGTCTTCCCCTCAGAAGAAGTGGTGCCTCACACCCTCTAAATAAGTTTGCATTTATGAATGTGTTCTACAACATTCTCCATGCCTCAATATTTAGGTAGGTGAAGCATGATTTCATAATAAACTATTGGCAACTGAGGTACTTGCATTGGTGTTTGTTGAGAACCCCCAGATCCTATCTTTGGAGGGGGAAGTCCACCACTTCCTCCCATGCCACCTCCAATTCCACTTTTAGCACCTTCAGTAGCAACACCCATGTCATGGGGCATGGTAGCTAGTTGATTAATAAGATTTGGTCCCTTACTTTGTCTACTCTAAATACCAGATCCTTCAAGAATTCTCAGTTGAGCCATGAAGTTCCCTTGAAGAGGGAAATAAAGTGTTAATTTTATATGAGTTACAATTGGCTCAACTATAATATCCTTTATAGGATCAATTTTTGATTCCATGGTATCTGTATCCTAATTATGTATCCATAATTCATCTGATTCAAAAACATGAGCACACACTATGGTTGGGAAGCCTGGTTGGTTCAAACTTAGTTCTTCAGTTTCTATTGTCCAACTAGTTTCTCTTTCATATGATATAAGTGGCATGGGGCATGGTTTGAAAGTGATGGGGTCCTCTTTGTGTGTTTTCAATTCCCTGTAGATCTTAATAGCACTTCCTGATTTCTCATGGTCCCTTCATGTACCACTGACTCCTATGATCCTCTATCGAGCTTCATCATATTTTTGCTTCCTTAATGCCTGATGACTGGCTACCATTCTAAACTTAAAATCTTCTACCAACTCTTCTCTATTCCCCTTCCAAATGTGTGGCTCATGAAAATATGGATTTAGCTCTCTATTGGCATAGTTTCAACCACATAGTTAATAAACAACTTCTTGATTTCTAATGAAAAATGTCTAATATATCAGCCATGTGGTTCTTTGAAGAACTGAAACTTGGCTTCTTCAGGAAAAGAATAGTTATTTACAACATACTCCACAATGTAGCTATTCAACACTCCTTTCCACCAACTTTTAATAGCTCATGTCCATGATGTTCTAAGTCATGCTAAAGCTCTTTGTCATTATATCATCCAAGATTATCTTCTCTAAAAGTTTTGTGATCAACCTTGAGCATAAACAGATAGCTAAGTATGTAAATGAATCATAATTTCAACAATTTTTTTTGTATAATGCACTGTAGATATTTTATTCTACCCATTGACATGTGGAAACTCCTGGTTTAAGGTAAGGAACCATAAAGCTATCCTCAACCCTAGTAATCAATTATTTAATACTCTCAAGGGTGATACGTTCAAACATCTTCCATTAATATGCAACAAGTGCTATGGGTCTCGACAATGGAACCAAAATATTGGGTTTTTATTCTTAATAATGTTTCAAGCACTAAAGTGTAGCCGCAATGAGCTAGCGCGCTAGCCCTTCACATAAGACTGTGGTCTTGTACACTCACCCAAAGCATGCAGCTAGAGACTAGTTCTCATGTGTTATATTAAGCAATAATATATCAATCATACTCTTTAGGCTAAGACTTATATTTGATTAACAGTTACATATAAAAAGAGATACACTACTTTGATCCTAGTATCATTATGCTCAATAACCATAATTACATAAAGAAGTGTCATTAAGTTCAGAGAGTGTTACTTAAAAAAAGTAAAAGTATGCATAGAAATCATATTAAGTATAATGAAAAGTACTCAACACACACCTAACACATGCATAATTATCACTTAATTATAATAGGAACATAGAAGATGACTAAAATATCTGGAACTCTTATATTATGCTTCAACAAATGATATCCAAAATCTACCACCCAAAATACTTTCAAATAAGGGTATTTCTGCTTATTTTTCCCTATCAAAGTATCGACAACATAAATGATAGGATTAATTATCCAAATAACTCTCTATGAACTGAGAGTCCTGGTAGTTTCTTAACTAGTGTCTCTTAAGGACTCAGGCCTTTGTGCCTCCTAGACACTTGTTCTACGTTAGATCCTTGCTACCATGTGTCTACCTCCTTACAGGCTGGTGCAAAACTCCTGATGGATAAGGTCTTGGTGACCCTTAATATTCACTCCTTAACCATTTCCCACTTCCCATGCACTCCTCAAGTCTTTCGATACTATTTTGGGTCCTATGCCCTCGAGTTTTTTGTGGTTAATTCTCCTCTTTGACTGGGTCCTCTTGCATCAATACCTCCACACAATTGTCCTTTCATGCTCCACTGTTTTCACTTCATGTTGCTTTTGTGACATTTTAGTTCCATGCCATAGTCTTTTTGTGTTATGTTCCTTCTACTCCGTGTTGGTTCCATGCCAAAATATCAAAACACTTAGCCAAAATTTGGGGTCCAACATACACTCACATTTTATAGGTTTTTTATCCATCACAAGTGGCCTTGGGGTTTCAAAGATAATGAAATTTATTTATGGAGTTGCAAACATAGTCATGGGTCAACTATCGCATATATAGAGACATATCAGTTATGTTAATCACATTGTATGGTCATTAAGAAGAAAAATATCACAAGATAGTAATGATAGTCTTATGTCACTTACATATCTGACAAATTCACCCTAGGCCTAACATTAGTGACCATGTGTGCATAGAGATATAGTTACATATCCTAACAAATCACAAGCCTTGTTACATTATATTCATATTATCAAAACACAATCATAGTTAACCAGTCAAACAATGAAGCTAAGTATCTTGATCTCGTTAGTACTTTCCAAATATAGTAATTTACATTATCAGATTAATCTCAATCAAATACATTAGATTTATGCTTAAATTCCATATATTGCAATCTAAATTATTTCCTCCAATTTATCCTATTATGATTCACATTAATCTAAAAATAGGGTAGACATATTGGTGAACCCCTATGTTACTTGAGCATTGCCAAATCCAAGGATTCCTTCAGGGTTTCATCATTCTTTCTAGGGTTTTCATATTTCTTCCTTAGGGTTTTATTTTCATACCTAATTTATGACTTTCCCTCACATCACAAATTACATGTGACTTTAATAAATGAACATTTTATTTATTAGTTTACTCAATTCATAATTGTATTCACTTCATATTATCCTACTTTGATATGTATAAGTTGGATTAAATCCAAGTTTCCTAATAAGGCTCAAATTAATAATGAACCATCTTTAGCCTCCCTTGATTGACAACATGCAAATATCTAATTTGCATTGAATTCATTAACTACTAGACACTAAATAACATACATGACTCATTTCATTCCTCCTCCTAGATCTCAAAATGTTAACAACTACCATCCCTTCCTAGTATTCATCTCAATCTTATACTAATATCTAAAGTCCATGTTGTTTTTAAAATTCCAACTGGTCACCCATGTTACAGTCTGGAAAAAAATAGCTATTATAGTTGTTATAAGTGGATACAACTTGCAGCTATATGTGGTATGTGTCTCTATAGTCAACATCATCCAACTAGCAAGAGGCTATGGATGGATATGGCAAAGTGGATACAGGTACATCACATAGAAACAAAAACATATTTTCCGCATGTTTCAGCCATTATAAATATTAAATAATCACAAAGCTATTAAAATATATTAATAAATTTAGAAATAAATAATTAACTGAATATTAAATTATATATATTACGTTATATGTGCAATATTAGCATATTTTGAGCCTCAAAAAGAGAAAACTCATATGACAACAAGGAATGGTTTTAGGAGAAACTAGACAATAATATGAAGCCATTTGTAGGCCTCACCACACCCCTCAACTTAACGTATTGCATGTCCCCATGCAATCATGCCATCATAATTGGTTCAATAAGGTGTGTATTGTTACATGAAATGGGCACAAAGTACTCTTATACCACAAGGTTTTGTATCTCCCGTTGAATTATGTGGTAAATATCCCTTATCCTATACCAAATTTTTCCACTTCCTCTTTTCTTCCTACTCATCAATCATCTTAGTACCTATAAATGAAGGGATGGGGGACCAAAGAACAAACATTATAAATTTCAATCCAATCCAACCAATAATATATCATCTTAATAAATCCATATATGTATTAAGCCTTTTGTTGGCAGCCCTAAACTTGTATACAAAGTAGGATCTTCTTTGTTGTAGGGGAGGAGTAAGATTTATCCACATTTCCTTATAGGTATCATAGTCTTCTTTAAAATTTTGATTGGATAGAGTTGTAACTTAACTTATAGCCTCTCACCTAGCTATTTAGACAACCCTGTTGAATTATGGAATCATGGTTAAAGTATTCCATTATTTGATTATCATCTTGGGCATCTCATATTTTATTCTAAGGTTTAAAGGAATAAACTACTCCTTTATATAATAAGTTGATACTTCTTGTTTTCTTCTGATCTCATTTCTTAAGTAAGAATAATAAGCCCTCTATTGAACATCCCCAACAAAAACATTGAGATTCCCCTTGTAATCGAAGGTGACTACCAAGATATATTGAAATAACTCACAACAAATCCCATATTTCAACTGAGCCATAGAAACAAACCTCACAAAAGGACAAAGGAATTCCCATGTAGTCTTTCTCTCTAGAGTTTATCTTGCCTATTTGGATATGTATGAATTATTACTTCAAATACATTGTGTAGACCCTAGAGTGTGTTCTACAGTACAAAATTTGTATAGACATTTAACATACCTTGGTGAAAATTAATTATGGTCTGGATAACCATTTCCATTTCATTACTTTTTGCATATTTCTCCTCTATTTTTTTACCCTAAGGATTCTTTATCTTTTATTAACTCATCAACATTTTACTTATGTTGTATATACCATTCTAACCTTACAATGTCAATGATTCTTTGATGTTCCCATCTAGATATAAAATCTACAGGAAATTCAATAGACACATTGGACATACCTGGATATGCAAAGGGGACTAGAAGTCCCTCCCTGATATATGTGGTAATAGCCTCTTCTAATGTAATTATGCTTGCAAGTTATTCAAGAGTGGAGGTGGCTAGTAGTTCTTTAGGTGTAGGTGTTGCAAGTGATGGTATATTAGTATTTGCAAGCCATTTTGCCTCATTATTTCTTTCTTCTTCCTCTGCCACTTGTGCCAATGTGGCCAATCTACTGATTTTTACTTTCAATCCTTGTATTTTTCCTTTAACAACTTAATTTATTCATATACAAGCATGATTTTTTCATAGTCACTCAAGGTTTTTCTAAGAGAAACATGGGCTATCATGTTTCCCAAGGTTTTTTCCTCTACCTTCTTTTTCTACATGTTCATTTTTCCCTTCTAATTGAGTCACTTGCTCTACTACATGTTTTCCTCATTTACCTTTATGGATTATATGATTTCACTAGTTTATTCTTCACTCATATCTTCCTCAAATTCCTCTTTAATTGCTACTAGGTTTTTCCCATTCATAATTTTCTTCTTTTGATGAGATTTTAATCATGATAGTTTTTTAAGAGGATTGGTTGGGTTTCATTGCATTTTCCCCTCAACCAATGAGAATGTCATTGAGGTCTGTTGGAAGAGGTTTCTGAAATCTTTTGATTTTTAGTAGGTTAAGAATATGATATAGGTGTGACCCTCTCAGGTACTCTAGGTTGGGAAATAGATTATTGTGGAAGATAGGGTAATGAGATAATTTTTTCCCATGACATGTTTAGTATTTTATCAACCAATACCCTTTTGACTATGATTGTGATAAAAGAATGACAAGATAGGATTGATACATTACCCCTTTGATATTACATAGCATTTATTCTTAGAAGATGTAGGAAATAATTAGGCACATTTTCTAGAATTTCATGCCTAATATGTCTTAAAATATTCAAATATGTAGTGTATACAAAGGATTTCCTACCTTCACATGTAAAATACTTGATGACAAATTTAGCTACCATGTGCCATGGAGAAAGAAGTGACAACATTTTTGTGCCCTGTGCATCATATTCCAACACTTCCTCTGACCTACTAAACCTTACTCTAGTTTCTGCAACTACATGTCTTTCTATCCACATCTCTCCTATTGCAAGTAGGCTAGTAACTTCAAATTTTAGATCCTTAGTTAAAACGATCTCTAGGCCTTTGATAGTGGCTCTATCATCTTATATGATTTGAGAAAAAACATGGGCAATGTTCCAGTCATATCCTATAAGATTTTATATTAAATTCATCCAACATGCATTCTAAAAGATGACCATCACCTCTATATTATCTCTTAAAATTATGCAGTCATTGAGTTCCATTCTTCTTATATTTCTACCCATCTTTTTCTATATCTTTGTATCTTTGCTTAGTGACTACTCATCCAATCCCTATTACTTTTATATAATTTTGTGGAATTTTAAAATGACTCAATTTTCAAAAAGGAATGGAATGTTTGATCTAGGAGGATGGATGATAATAACCATTTATGGTTTTTCAAATTTTACATCACAATCATATCATACTCATCATGTTTTGTCCATATCACATGTTTGTTTTGATACTTGTGAAACATCCATCTCCTTTTTATTTTAATTCCATAGGTTACACATGGAAAATACCATTGATTATCCCTCCTCCCCAACTTTAGGTTCCCACTTGTCCCAAAGTGGATTGCATTTGGCCTTGGGGGTCACATATAGCCAATGGAATTTAAGGGGAGGAATTACAAAAAGGTTATGGTAAATGAATTTGTGGCTAGTATCATAAATAGGGGTAATTTTATTATGAAGTAACAATGGGATGATAGTATAGTGGTAATTGGATATGATGTGGAAAGCAAAGTGGAAATTGAGTATGCAAAGGTATAATGGGGTATTCACATGTGTCATAGGGTGACACATAAATGTAGATGGCAGACCAATAAGTACAAAACATAGAATAATTAATAAATTTATAAAACATAACTATCATAAATGATCATTATAGTTTCTTGACTTGATACATTGGCTTACCAATTGCATCAATGTTGCAGGTGGCTGAAAGTAGAACTTTAGAATCTTTGACAGTAACCCTCAATGTGTGTATTTATTATGTAATACCATAGGATAGTTGGTAGTATATAAATGATGTTTTCATGGTGAATTTTTCCTCATGATGATTAGATTTGTCACCAAGACTTTTTGAAAACAAATCTTTGAAGTAGATTCCTTATCATGAAACCATCAATACTTAAACGAACACAAAGTTGTTGAATGTCCACCATGATGAGCATAAGAATAATGAATACATGTGAAATGGAAATAATAAATTGGTAGTATGAGAATGAGGATTTTGAAAAAGGGAATAAGAAGTAGTAGCTATAGGTCCATATTGGGGACCTACAGTTGTTGTGCTTGTACAAATGCAAAATATTTCAACTAATTAACAATAAGGACTATAGTCCTAGTAAAAAATAGTAATTTGAAGTTAGAATATGAGACCTCCATGAGATCTAGGATGTATCTATCCTACTAGAAAAAGCTTATGCAGTACAATAAATTAATGTTACAAGTGTTGCAATTTGTTGTTATAAGTGTTGCGGTTTGGTCTTGTAGCTTATGCAATTCAATACAAATTTTGTTGTTGAAGGTGTTGTAGGTCAATAGAAAATTACCCATATCACCTTTAAATAGGCTCATAACACATGAAAATATGCGAGTGACACTTTAAATTTATTTATTATGTATTACTTTTAATTTTAGTTTATTTTTTATTTTTTTTACTTTTACTCATAAGTGGACAACAAGATGGTTTTCCACTCAAGGGCCATTTTATTTAGTTTTAGTTAGCTAATAAGTTGGTTTTCTGACCAAAAATTAATTTATGTGGTGTTCATACCTTACCTCAGATAGGTTGGGCTGAAGGACCCATTCTAATGCTCAACAAGATCCTGCAAAAAGTCAGAAGTTGAACCATAATGCTCATTTGATATGTGGGAGGGCTCTATGTATACATTCAAGGTCTTTCTTCCTTGATGATTCTTTAAATCAACTCTTCTTTTGAGATGGGTTTTTTGTAAAGCTTGAGGCGGTGAATATTTACCATTTGATAAAATCTCATAGGATCAATTATACATAGCTTCATTGCTTTATTTTTAAACATTTTTTATATTTTGTATGGAACGAGACATCTCGTATGAAGCTTTCCTGTATGATCCTTGTGTTTTGTGTCATATAGTAAGGCTTAATTACTAGGTTAAATTTTCATTGTTTTGATGAACCTATCATGCCACTTAATCTATTATTGTTGAATGATATTTTTATGTTGTAAAACCTCTCTTCAGAGTTCATCTAGTATGTTGAATTGCATAGTCCTTTCTATTTATGCTTCAGACATATCCATACCAAGTTCTAAGGTAGCCATTAGAGTTATGAGTTTGAATTATATGGGAAGGATAACCTTTTTTTCATAGACCAACTCATAATGTGTAAACCTTGTAGTGGTATTCTAAGTGGTATTATAGGCCATACTACCTCTAGAAGCTGTTATGACCAATCATGACAATGTGCAACTATCATTTTGGTTAGAAGGTTTTCCAACTCCCTATTTATGACTTTAACTTGGTCATTAGATTATAGGTGATGTGGAGTAGATTAATTATGCTAGAATTCGTACTCTTGAACAAAGGATGCAATTAGATTATATGTACAACTATGGTCCTTGATTTGAGATTATTTCCCTTGGAATTCCATACCGTGTGAAAATATATTCATAGTGAAATTTTGTTGCCTTCTCATCCCATGCATGTGTCAAAGCTATTACCTCTACCCATTTAGTAAGGTATTCAATGCATACCAATATGTACTCATTTTTCCTCTAAAGGTGAATCTATAAGGCCAACAAAGTAAATTCCCTATTTTAAAAAAGGTTCCAAGACTCGTTGTGGTTGGAGAGACATTTCATTTGAATGTGTATGTTTACCCATACATTGACATCAGTGGGAGTACGTAATAACATATTTTTATAACATGGGATAATAGTACCAGGTAGTAAGGATATCAGATTCCATCCCTTTTACTATAAAATTTCCCCCATAGGGTTCATCATATCATGCTTGGAGGATATCAAACACTTCATCTTCTCTTACACACCTAGACATGACTAAGTCAGGCCTAGTGCAAAAGAGCTACCCTGACATCCATGAATAAGGGATGTTTTTGTCCACCAAATTACATTTCTCTTTCAACAAAATATGTGAAGGAATTTTCCCTATAACCAAATAGTTATCAATATCTGCAAACCAAGGAGTGTTAGTAGATAAGCCAAATAGATGTTCATTTGGAACTGAGTCATCTACTAATGAGTTGTGTTCATTAGATGTTAAACTTAATAAGAATTTTACAACTACATTATCTTTATATGTCTATCTACAATAGTAATATTAAATTTCTATAACAATAATAACCATTTGATTATCTTACTGCTTATTCTTGGTTTATTTATCAAATATTATTTAATTTCAGATTGATCAATGTGAATAAAGATAGGGTAAATGGTAATATAGAGTCATAATTTGTTTATAACATCTACTATTGCAAAAAAAATCTTTTTATGTGACTGTGTAAATGAGTTTTACTACTTGAATGTTTTACCTACTGAAATATATGGCATAATCTAGTGTCTCATCTTTTTTCCCAAGTACAACTCCAAGTGTTATGTTATAGGCATCAATATGAATATGGAAGGGAAATTTATAGTCTGGACCTCATAGCATTGGTGTTTTTATTAGTATATTTTTAAGATTTTAAAATGCTTCTTGGCATGAATTAGTCAACACAAAGTCAATAAATTTTACTAATAAAACAAATAATGATGTTGTTATCTTACTGAAATGTTTGATGAATCTATAGTAATATCCTACATGCCCTAAAAAGCTTCTAACAATTCTTTCTTTTTGTGGTGTTGGTAGGTTCTTTAGGAATTCCACTTTAGTAGGGTCTACTTTTATCCCTACAAATGAAATAAGGTGTTCTAATATAATATTTTATTGTATAAGTATGTAACACTTATCATGATTCAATGAAAAAATATTGTCTTAATAATGTTGGAGAATTCATTCTAATATATCGATGGATTATTCATAATAATTACCATTGATCATGAAGTCATCTGTATAGATTTTTACATAATCATGGGATAGATCATAAAAAATGCTCGAGATAACCCTCTAAAAGGTGAAAGGGGCATTACATAACTAAAATGTAAGTATCGAGTATGCATACATGTCCAAGCGAATGTAAATTGGGTATTGTCTTGGTCCTTAGGGGATTGTGATCTTGTTATATTCAATAAAACCATATAAGGAAGACAAGTACTTCATTCTTGAAAGTTTGTCAAGAACTTGGTTAGTGAATGTAAAGGGGAAGTGGTATTTCCTTGTGACATTGTTAAGTTATCTTTAGTCCACACAAATGAGCAATTTACCAAAATTATTTAACATAATGACAAGGGGGTGATACCCACTAGCTGTCAGATATATGATAGATAAAGCCTACATCCAAGAGCTTTTGTAACTCAATTTTCATAATCTCTTGAATAATAGGCTTCATCCATCTTTATGGTTCCTAGATGGGCGTACATTCCTCTTTGATATATATGTGATGATTGCATAGGTATGGGTGCATTCCTCTCATATCATGGTAATCCCATGCAAGGGAACTTTTGTGTTTTTGTAGTATGGTGATTAACTAGGTTTCTTGTTGTGGCTCTAGTTTGTTGTTAATGTTGAGAGGTCATCATGGAATTATGTTTACTTATTTGGATCATGACATCATATATTTAATAGTACCTATTAGAGTGTTAAGGTAGTAATGATGTGGTAAAAGTTGATGGAAAGTTATAATATCTCCCCTAGAGTCCAAGGATTTCTTTTGGAAAGGTATTACAAAGGGGACACAATGTGCATTCCAAAAGATTGTCTACATGTAGGTCATTTTTATAAGTATTTTTCATGATATTGGAAATGAACGTGTCTTCTTCTTCTTCTTCTTCTTGTAAATATGGTTTCTGATCAATTGTCAACAAGGTTTTTATAGGAGTGTGATCCTCATTGTTAACTTTCTAGTCAATGATTTTGGTCTACTTTAGGTGAAGGATGGGTTGTGGGTATAATATTAGTTTTTTGGTGGTATTTCCATTGGAAATAAACACATTATTTTGCCTAAAGCTAATGAATCAATTTGTTGTATCCAACCAAGGCAATCCTAGGATAAGAGGATATCTTCCTAAGTGAGCCTTTAGTTATAATATCATATAATTATTTGATAATCCCATGAGTATACTATGATGATAAGGTCCTCAATCACTCCTTTGGGTTTAATAGTTGACTTGTCTACCATTTGTAGAACAATAAGAGTTTGATAAAGGCCTATAAGTTTGAGGTTTTACATGGTTTCATTTATTATCACATTAATGGGTTCCCCTAAATTTATCAAAGTATTTTGGATAAGGGTGCCATTAATGTGAACATAAACAATTAGGCTACCTAGGTTAGAGTATTTGGGTGGAACTATATTTCCCAAACATAATATCTATAAGTTGTCCAACTACTTGGACAGTCTTTAGGTATTTCCTTTTCTAACCAAGTTTATTGAGGCATAGGTCTCAAATAGACTTGGTGTAAAGTGGGACATCCTTAATTGCTTAAAATAATAAAATTTTGACAAACATTTTTTAAGTTGACTTACAAAGTCAAATTCAGCTTTCAACTCCTCCTTCTGAAGTTTTGATTTTCTAAAAAAGGAGGATTATTAAGTTCTTATTAGCCAATGAATGTGTTTGGTTCTAGAGTGGGGATTTTATTTGGTGGTGATGGGTTATTTATGGTATCTAGGATGTCTTCAATAGAGTCTATTATTATGGGTGGGTGGGGATTTGAGAGGGTCCTTCCTAAACAAATTTGTACATTGCCAACTTCTATCGAGTAGGTTGGGTATATTACTACTTCATCATTATATGTCAGTTGAGTCAACTTATTCTTGAGATTAAAAGTGGATTGGGAAGGCAATTAACAACTCTAGCCAAAGGTGGAGCATAATTATTTGGCATTAATGTTTCTTGTTATTGCAGGTGTGATTGTGATATTTGTTGAAAACTGATGTTTTGGTTAGGTCATGGTTTGATCTACCTTCCATGGATGTTTCCATTGGTTGGATTGTAGGTAACACTGATTATTATGATTTTTTGGCTGCCATGATTTGTTTTTGGAATGTTTACAATTGGGATTGAGGTTGAAATTTTTGTTATGTCCAATTTTGGTTGTAAAAATGTTGCCAATTAGCCTATAATTGAGAGCTTTGTTGAGGCCAATTTTGGTTTGAAATAGATTTCAATTGGCCCGATATTGAGAGCTTTTTAAGGATAATTTTGGTTTTGAGGTTGTATTAGGATCCAAGGATTTGATGCAAACCAATTATAATTAGGAGCATAATTAAAAGATATAGAATTTGATGGCATACCTTTATTTTGTGGTCTTTGAGACCATGGTTTTCATTGAGCTACATAAAAGATATGATACCCTTATCCTCATATTATGTGTAATTATGTTTGCATCAGGATCCTCCTCTATTATTTTTGACACTTTTACATAGTCAACATAAAAGCTATATTTTATTTTCTTCCTATGGCAATCCGAGCAATATGTATCCAATGCTTGTTCCACTTCTTCTTGTTTCCTTTGTGAATGCAATGTGTCAAGTTATGTATCCAAATGAATAATGATGTCATGTTACATGTCCTACATAAAATTACTAACTTCCATCTGTGAGACTCCATTAGTAGATTTAGAGGATGACAATGGAAATGCCTTATTATTTTGGGTCTTCTTCATTATAGACCTTGAGTAGTTTTTGCATAGGATGATGATATCATCGAATGATGATTGTGTTACATCTCCACTACTCATAAGATCTAAAGCTTATAGGCATTATTCATTAAATCCTTTTAATTATATCAATTTTATGGATTCCTAGTCCAACTTATTTCATTTAGACTATTGTAGGTTAAACAAGAATATTTCCATATAATCTTCCAATGACTCATCTTCTATTTGTGACATTCAAAATATGTCATCTCCCTTAAGGTCTCTTTTGCTATTGCAGTCCTAGTATTTGAAGAGAAACCTTTCATTCATATCAATCCAGTTAGTGACTATATTATTTCTTAGTCCCAT
>JARHVA010001957.1:0-125000 GCA_037957365.1 Torreya grandis
AACCAATTTTCACAATAATAATAATAAGCAACACTAAAAGGAGGATATGTATCCAATTAGTTCATAATTAGCATAACAATGACTCATAAAAAATGATAAGAAAGTAATAAAGACAAATAATATGTAGTTAAAAGCAATCACACAACACATCACAAAGTACCAGAAACATTAATATCCCAATATGCAATCATAATAACTCTCTCTCTCCTCTTCTCTCTCTCTCTCTCTTCTCTCTCTTCTCTCTCTCTTCTCTCTATCTCCTCTCTCTCTCTCTCTCTCCTCTCTCTCTCTCTCTCTCTCTCTCTCTCTCTCTCTCTCTCTCTCCCTCTCTCTCTCTCTCTCTCTCTCTCTCTCTCTCTCTCTCTCCTCTCTCTCTCTCCTCATCTCTCTCTCTCTGTGTGTGTGTGTGTGTGTGTGTGTGTGTGTGTGTGTGTGTGTGTGTGTGTGTGTGTTTTCGAGTTGGAGTCTTGATATCGCCATTTGCCAAAATATGTGTTCCTCCCCTATGATGTTCTCCCTCTATTCCACTCAATAAGGGTGAGATAGTCTTGCAACCACATTAATCAAACAAAATAGTAGATAGTCCATTTTATCACTATAACCATGAAGTAAAGTAATTATTAATAACTGATAATAATACCATTGTACCATCTGCATCATAATATGTAAGAAAAATCTCATCTATTTACTATTAATAGATCATAAATGTTGAAATCTAGAAATAACTAAAATGTACAAAAGTTGAAGGTTCAAAAATAAATGTATCTAATTTCGCAATGTAGCATTAATGATCACATCAACAAATTAAACTAGCAATTTCATGTTAAGGGTGAATCAAAATGTAATACTTAGTAGAATCATAGCTCCTTGTATTTTCCTCCCCTCTTCTATTTTGATGTATATATGTACATAAGTTATTACAATGAATATTCTTCTAGTCCTTGTAATTTTTTTCACTTGGCACTTGCCTTCTAATTATTTATTCCAATCTAGACATTTTTCACTCCTATCTTATAATTTTTTTAGTGCACCTCCTTTATGACATATTAATTTCTCACTTCTACATGATGACTTTCTCTCATTTTGGCTTTCATTACACTTAAATGATCACATACATTTATGGTTACATGTTACATGATCCTATGCACAGACTCTTGCTCATTCCCCTTCACCACCCACATACTCTTTTGGGTTATGTTTGGTTGATTCACATATATGGTAGGGGTGTGTTGCTCGTCTTTCACTTTTCCAAGCTACTACACATGGTACACACTATTTCTTGACACATGTTTTAGATTGTTCAAATTCCTCCCATTCTTATAATTTTAAAGCCTTTTTACTTCACCTTGTTGGAATATATTAATGTATGTCAAAATTTTAAATATTCTGAAAATACATAAAAATTCAAAAAAAATAAAAAAACAAATATTTCAAAATATCACAAATCAAGACCTGAACATCACATGATTTCTAGTTTATGTCATTTATATATGATGTTTATCACATGATTGGTATATTACATATTATTTTATATATACACATGCATTTCATAGGATACATTAGTGTTATGCAGGGCATACAGATACACATGATACATGGATGCATAGATGTTGGATCTTTCCTATACCTAAGGGTCATACTAATGTTGGGGGAATATTCTTCAACATGTTACACTATTATAGGTTTTATATTTATATGATCTCTCTAATTATCATGTTGAACTACTTTGGTTGCTTACATATGCCTTGATATTACTCATACTTGATACAATGTTGCATACAAATACGCATGATACATGGATGCATAGATGTTGGATCTTTCCTATACCTAAGGGTCATACTAATGTTGGGGGAATCTTCTTCAAAATGTTGCGCTATTATAGGTTTTATATTTCTATGATCTCTCTAATTATCATGTTGAGCTACTTTGGTTGCTTACATATGCCTTGATATTACTCATACTTGATACAATGTTACATTGATATGTTACTTTATTATGTTGTGACATTTACATACTTATATAGTGTATACTACCTTAAATTTTATGCTTCTTCAATGTTTTTAACATTTCAAAAATGATATTCATTTCTTGTCTATTATATGTGGTCCCTTGGAATTTTTGTATATCCTTAGCCTAGTGTGTGTGTAATTTATTTCCACTTGTTTGTGGCTTCTTAGCCTTGTGTGTAGTATTTATTTCCCCTTGATTATTTTTCCTTAGCTTTGTTTGTGTATCATTCAATGTGTCTTGTATGTGGCTCATTTTCGTCATGTGTGGCATTGTATATTATAATGTGTAATTATTACTATGTGGCATTACTTGTTGAGTTTGTCATGATTTATAAGTTTAAGGATGTAATGGTCCATATCATGCACCTCTCCATCGTGTGTGGTTCCATGATCCACATAAATCACCTTTCACAAATATTCAAATTGAGTACATTCATTAGTGATGATTTCTATTACATGCCTAATTCATATATGTCTTGACATGAAACTTATATGCCCTTGCATTATTTATGGTTCATTCATGCTTTGATGACATATTCTATACTATGATGACATATTCTCTAGATTTTAACTTGATTATATATGATTACATATTTAATAACATGATATAGTTAACTTTTTATTTTGAGATAAGTGACTTGTAGACTATGTCCTTAATCTCAAAAGGGGGCATATTAGTGGGCTTGGCATGGATACTTAAGCCTCTATGAACACATATTAAAGATTTTGGTATAAATTATATAGATTGCATATATTTTGGATTGGTTTAGATATCGTATTAGGATAGTTATAAACATAATTTATATAAATTTAAGGGTATATGCAGTGAATAATCACCAATTTCACAAGACACGAGTTACAATTTTTGATATTTTTCATATAAGAGACACAAATGGCATATATATACATGGCATTCTATATCATATTAGTACTGAGTGGTTCAAATTATGTGGCATGAACTTGGTTCATGTATACACATTATAAGATATTACAAATATTATCACTGACTAGTTTATTCATGGGGCATGAAGATGCCTATGCACATTTACACTATGTAAATTTAATTTTTCCAAGCACATTTAATGGTTGATAAACCTTGAATCTATAATTTTGTTTGTAGTGGTAGATTCATACTTAAATGAGTAGTGTGTTTGATGTTCTACAAGGCTCACTAACCTAGTATTAATCTATGAGCCAAATATGCGGCTCCCACATTCTTTGGGTTACAAGATTAGTGCAAAATTATTTACATGGATTGGTGCACTTGAGGTTATGTGACATTCAACGACCTTTCACTGTTACTTTTTTTTCAAAGAGGTTTGGGGTACATTTCCTTCTCAATCCATATCACTTTCATTAGTTACACATATTGGGGATTAATCACCCCCAATTCTCCAAAAGGTTTCAACAAGAAAAATCATTCTCCAATGCTTCAATAATAAAGCATCATCTCCAACTAGTTATAGGGAAACATGCTCCACCCACATAAAAGTGTACTCTTTCCTTGCTCTTTAATTTGAAATTTCAATTTATGAATTTTTATATTTTAATCTAATGACATGGATTGCTACATTTTCATTGTAGGTTTTCTAGGAGTAGGTCACATGTGTGGAGCATATTCCAAAGATAAAGTGTATTCCACACACTTGTGTATGTTTTCTTATTCTTTTACTCTAGTACTTATATTGCATTTTCAATACTATAATAAATGGAGGAATTTATAGACACTAAAAGGTGTTAATTGATATTTGGAAATGGCAATTTTGACTTACCTTTGCCCTACATGATTTGTGCATACAAAAATGACTCGCATTCACTATTATCTTGCATCCTCATGCCTTATATAGGTCTATCCTTTCCAATTAGCTTTTAGTTACCTATAATAAATCTCACATTTTATGTCAAACCAATTATTTATCTCATGTAGACATCTCTAGGTCATCATATCAGTGTTCCTATCTCTTGGATAATAATGTCAAACTCAACAAATATTTTCTAATAGTTTCATCTCATGCCAAGAAACTACCAATTTTAAAATTACAAATAATTATTATAGATCAGTCTATACATTTATCATGTCAATGGCATGAGAAAGTACCCAAAATGTATGTTATAAATAAAAAATATGTACATAAATATTACCTATATAGTAAGGACTTATCAAACATACTCAAACACTTTCAAATTCAAGAGGACTTACTTTTTCTTCCAAATTTGTCAAGATCCAAGCCAAAGTTGTCAATTTCCATGTATTAAGAGCTAGATTACATGTTGCATACATTAAATGAGCTTAATTGCACACATTCACCTAACATTGGTAATTAAATGTGGTTTGAATTCCATATTCATAGTATTAGATATGTATGAAATAGTTAACCATTCAATGGGCACTGGTTGGGGTCAACTCAACCCACCTTTTTTTGCCTTTTGTAAAATCTTGATTCTATCATTCCAAGTGGACCTAGGAATTTTAGGGGAAGGAGACATATTTCAAAGAGTCACTCACATAATCAACCTTGGGGATCATAAATATATCTAAAGGATAAATATGATCACCTAAAATATCAAAATAGAGAAGCAAGATATAAAGATACAAAGCCATTACACTCAGAACACAACATCTAAAAGTTTTGACATGAGGCTGACGATACCATCTAGGTGCACACAATTATTTATATCCTAATTCGAATAACCTACAATATAATATTCCATCCTTCCTATTGCTTTCTTATAGTCTTAGTATTCCATATAAAATTTAACCATTAAGTATATTATCCCTTTGTTGTAATCTTTATATTAGTTAAGTTAGAGTTCTAAATCAATATTGAACCTTTATATTCAGATTTTTATATGGTTTTATAACTTGTAATATGAATTCATTTACAATAATTCTATCTAATTAGGTTTGATCAATAACATTAATCCCAATATAAGTAAAAAAGACATTCCTTTGATATCACATAATTATGACCACATATTTGGACTAGTTAATAAATATATGTACAAAATTAAGTTATATTTAAGTTACATGTATAAAACTGGTCTCAATGTTTGAAATGATTTAATTAAATTTGTAACTTGATGTTTTCAATATAACTAAAAGACAAATTATTTTTCAAGAGATGTGTTTGCAGTCATTGTAGATGATGGAAATCATGAGAATATAAACTATTACTTGTTGTGGTGCTCAAAAGAGGACTAGGTTTTACAAAATCTAAAAACAAGTGAGGGAGTGTTGTTTTCTACTAGGCCTATTATACTACAAGGTACATGTTTGAGACAAGTGAAAATCATCATAGTGGATTTCATTTTATTGATTATGAACTATACAATTTTGTTTATTATTATAGCTACCATGTAATTTTTATTACCTTATATTTGTATAGAGTGATACAAGTATGGGGTGCTATACGTGAAAGCTAGATAGAGAAGATCATGAAAATATCTTACATGGTATTAATCAATGAGTTGAACCAACTAATCTAGTATTGTCCATTGAATACATAATTATGTAATTTTTACCTATCAAATTCAAGCCCTATAAAAAATAAAAAATATTTTACTAAACATTGATAATGTATTTATATCAAGTACACTTTATTATTTTAACCTATTTTCTCTAGTTAATCATCTCATATACATGTTTGATTCTTTAAGGATCATATTTCACATATTTTTTTAGATTGATCAATTTTCTTTTTGTTAAGTAGATCCAATTTGTTAAGTCTTGAACTAGACATTGTTAATAAATTTAATTGATAGTACACTTGACCCATTTTTATTTTTTATGGAATACGCTTGTCCTTTTTCATCTATTGTCTCTAATAGATCATCTCACATGCATATTTGATTATTAAAGGATAATGCTTGTATAATATTATTTAGATTTCTCAAGTTGATTTAACTTTTTTAAGCCCTGTACTAGACATGTTGATAAATAAAATTTATTGACTTGGTACACTTTTCCCATTATTACTTGCTAGGGAATACACTTTCCCCTTTTTGAGTATTTTATCTAATTTTCTATTTTCTCAAGTATTTATTTAGACCAATAATTATCCACTTCCATTCCACATTAATTTAAATGTCCTACATTGATGATAAAGGAATTGAATTTTTATATTGATGTCTCAACATAGATAAAGATATGAAGGTATATATAATCATTTCCATTTAAATAGATCAAATTTTATATGAATAAATTATTTATGTACATATAGATACAATTTAATTTTATTGGGATGATTTAGTGATTTCAACATGGTATATTTTTTATGGTTTTTTTTTATCGATCAATTTGGAAAAGTTATGGCATAATCATGTGACAACATACCCACATAAAACATGTCATTTTCCTATTTGTCCACATTAAAACATCAAATTAAGGTACTTATATATTATTATATTTATTATAGCCTCTCTCAAGTAGAAGTTTTAAGATTTCTTGGCATTTAATAGTATATGTTTTCATCGATGGGATTTCAACTCAAATCTATTAATTTGTAGATGTATATCTAAACTAAAACACCCAACTAAGGTGATTATTACAGAACTTACAAATTTATTATTTTATTTCAACCTCTCTCAAGTAGAAGTTTTGAGCTTTCTTGACATAGAACACTAAATTAAGGTGCTTGTTAAGGCACTTACAATTTTTTTATTTTATTTTAGCCTCTCTCAAATGTAAGTTTTAAACTTATTTACCATAGAACATGCTATTTCATCATTTGTGGCATTTCAACTCAGATAAATTAACTTCTAAACTTAAGTCCATGCCAAAACACAAAATTAGGATACTTGTTAAGGCATTTACAATTTTTTTATTTATTATAGCCTCTCTCAAGTGGAAGTTTTAAGCATGCTTAGCATAAAATGTGTTATTTCCTATTTTTGGGATTTCAACTCTCATCATTTAATTTATAAATGTAAGTCCACACCAAGACACCAAAACAGGGTTATTCTTGCACTTAGATATTCATATGTTGGGTGTGCGTGCATGTGTGTGTAATAGCCTCTTTCAATAAAACATTTTAAACTTTTCATAATACATACCATTTTTTCATTTCTGAATTTCAACTTGGACATTTTAATGTGTAAACGTAACTTTAATTCTAAGTGTAATCTACAAATATTTTAAAATTGTAATTAATAATTCAATTGATTTCATTTTAAAATAATTTTTATCTAGTATTCAAGCAAATCAAAATAATTAAATTTTATCAAATAACCTACTAATATTTATTTTAAATTTTTACCACCATTTAAATTTATAAACTTAAAAAATATAAATATGTTCAAAGATATCATGTATTTTTATCTACCTGGATAGTTCATATAGCATAAATTAGACATAAAAAATAAATATATATCTATATAGATCATGTGAAATGACTATATGTGTAAAAAATAAATATCTACATGTGATTGTCTAATATATTTTTTTTTTCAAAATATGTGTCTATGTATGTATTTAAAATATACATGTACATGTGTCAAAAAATAAATAATGTATGTGCATATAATAATAATGTAGAGCATATAAAAAAATCTATAATCTCTGCCATGTACTAGGGAAAGTATCAATTCCTAAGTATGGTCACGTCCAAGATGTAACAAATCTTGCATTTATATAAGAAATATTCATTAGTTTAATCACAAAAATATGTATGCATGTATGTATGTATAATTTAAGATTAAATTATTCAATTTCAAATATATATGAAAATTGATCTCAACTATGTATTTCTATGGTCATCACTTCCCTACTCATAATCTGGGGAATGTTATGCACTCTGTGTTGACCTATGACTAATGGGTCCATGTTTGAACCAAAAACATAAATTTAAATTACGACCATTTATTAGTGTGTATCATACATACACACTAACACACGCATAGATAAATTATGTTATTTTACTCTATTTATCCTTTGAGATGTGTGTGTGTGTGTGTGTGTGTGTGTGTGTGTGTGTGTGTGTGTGTGTGTGTGTGTGTGTGTGTGTGTGTGTGTGTGTGTGTGTGTGAGACATGTATCATGATCACCCTAGATGACACTTTGGATGGCACCTGGTATAATAACCTAATGTCACTCTATATAGCACCTTAGATGCTACCATGTACAACATTCAAACATACTTCACATGTTTGAAATACACTCCTAACAACATCCATACTGATAAAAATTGATGATGTGTGAATTGACCTCAAAGAAAAAATAGATATCAAACAAATTTGGGATATCATGTAACAAGAACATGTCATGGGGCCCTAAATAAGCTATGAGTCAATTTTCACATTGTCTAGAACTGTGAAATGAACAAGTTCCATGGAATGGTGAGATGTAATTTGAACCTTAGATGACACCTAAACATTTAAAACTATAATAATAAGTTCTTAATTAAATATAGTGAATGAAATTTGAGAAGATTAAGTTCTAAAAAATAAATTAAATTAATTTTAATTGATATGTATTAGGTGAAGATTAGATGCATGAATAACACTATGGTTCAACCCTACTATATGTATTAGAATAGTCTTTTGATGATGGGTGGATTAATTGGCATTATGTGCAAATGTATCTTTCGAATAACTAAAAAGAATTAGATATATGGATGCAATAGTCCTCATTGATAGTTCCATACAAATGGAGGAGGTTTGATGTCATAATTTGAGAAATCCTATGAAACTGAGTGTCATTTTTAACAACGTCCACATCTATTGGGGACACTATATGTGCTCGAGCATAACTATGGTCATTTGATGCACTAATTTTACGTGAAACATGTGGGACACATTTCATATAAAAAAAACTTCCTCACTCAATTAGATGATATCAATTGGTTGCACCGTGCGATGTCAAAGATGCTCTCTATTGTTCCTTACTAAATATTATGAATCAAGGGAACTGACATATCATGAAAATATACATAATAAAATATCTCTTTTTCCAACCAACTATCAAGGATTTTTTGTTATTGCTACTCCCTCAGGATGATATTCATCCTTGTCTCTGAATATACCTTGACATTGCCCATAATAGTTAATAAAATATTTTTAATTAAAATTGATACATAGATAAACCTCCATATATAACATAATAAAAAAATAAAAGATAACCTAATCATTGTTTAAATATTTTCCTTATAATTAAAAAAAAATATGATAAATAAAACAAAGATAAATATTACAAATGCATTTGGTTACATAATAAACAAGGGCATTATTTTTCCCTACATAACTAAAAAAATATGACCTCTTAATAACCTATTTATCTAGAATCATCCACCTCATTGTCCCACTCACACTCCATTTAGATTATGCCATAAATCAATCTAAAGTTTCAAGGGTCAAATGGGTTAAAGTTTTTTAGTTTTTTTTTAAATTTCTTTAAGATCAACTAATATATTCTGACAATGTTGTTTGCATTGGCTCATTATATTAAGTTATTGTAAAATGATTTCAAATTTGTTGATTTTAAAATCAGATTTCCAATGGAGATTGATAGAACTATCAGGGGCCATTATATTAACTGTAAAGAATAGAAAAAACCTTAAAAAGAATTTAAACTATAATTTTAAAATTAATGAATAGAAGAGTAAAGGGTTGATGGTAACAGGAGGGAATTTTGAATCAAGGTACGGGTGCGAAACCACAGGAGATGGAGGAGGTGGGGAGGACGAGGATGGCGATGACCAGGGACACGACCAGGGCCACGGGGAACTGACGATGGGATAGAGGAGAGCCACGTGGAGTTTAGCGTCGGAGATCTCTGAACAGAGTAAGGCGATGGAAGTGTTCTTTGCCAACGAGTCATAGGATGTGGTGAAATGACAGGCTACTGAGCACAGTCATCTCATTGTCAAGGGCAGTGACTAGGATTTAGGTAAAGACATTGGATTATCCTTGACCTTACCTAAGATGGCTGAACAGCAGGTGTTGGCAGAGATGGATCGACAGCTTTGGCGAGATCAACAGTGGCTTTGGCATGGTCCTTTGGCTGGACAGTATACCCTGGAGGGTCTACTCTGTTGGAGGCAAGAACCATGCGATAGGGAGAAAGAATGGAGCCTTCTTACACAGTCCATGGATCTCTAGACTTGTTTTGAATTTGACCTGGTACATTGCACTCATTTTTTACCGCTAGTGTGGCACTTGTGGCAAGTTTTCATACTGGTATAGTTTTGGGGTTTCTGGTGGGCATGGGTACAAAAAATATAGGGGATGCCATAGGACCTTTCTTTTTATTTTGGTCATACATAGCTCGACTTCCCCTCTGTGGGTTTTTATGTGGTGGATGATGGAGGATCCCACCCCAAGATCCTTTTTCAGGGTAAAATGGGTGTTAGAAAAACCCACTCCCCTGTCATGTTGTTTGACATGGTTATTAGAGGAGTCCATGTTTTAAATTTTTTGGATCGTCAATGGAATAATCCATTTATCTCATCTAAGCATTGTAAGTTGTTTGATCTACCTTAAAGTACTAATTTTTGTGAAAAGCTAGTCTCTGGTTTTGGGAGGACCTTACTTTAATGCTGCCTTCTTTTGTTGTTTAAGAGTGAATGTTAGAGGAGTCTACTCTTGGTTCTTTCAAGTTATGGGATCCCACGAAATTAGACCGGTTATGGATGAAGACTTATCGGGGGCTATGGTTTTATTCAGTCATGCTTGCACTCCTATAAATCACAGGGACTGCAGAGGGAGGGCAGAAAAATGCTCTGTAAAAGTTATGAATCTTAGTGGGAAGAAAACCCCACTCATTGTGATTTGGTAGTGTGGAGGTTGGGTAGATGTCCCAAGTTACAAAAGACCTTCTTCTCCAAATGGTCTTCTACCCTGTAGTGTCCATCGGAACAACTTGACGAAGGATGTCAGTGCTTTGAGTTTCACTATTTTATTTCATCTTTTAGACTCAAGGTTGCGGGCCCCTTAAAACTCCTATTTGTGGGTACCTTAAAACCTTCATGTTTGATGTTTAATAGTTACGGGAGACTCAAAACCCCCTTATTATGATTTAAAAATATTGTGAATCTTAGTGAGAGGAAAAACTCACTTGTTATTTGGCTATGCGGAAGTCTTAGGTGGTAGAAGACCTTCTTCTCTAGATGGTCTTCTACCTGGCAGTGTCCTCAGGAATGACATGATGAAGGGTGTTAGCCTTTCCAGATTCTCTGTTTTGTACCACCTTTGTGTACTCAAGGTTGCAAGATCCTCAAAACCCCTAGTTATGAGTACCTTAAAACCCCCATGTTTCATGCTCAATGGTTGTGGGGGCCTCAAACCCCCTTTGATATGCTTTGTAAAGGTTGTGGATCTCAGTGGGAAGTTCATCCCACCTGCTATGACTCAATTGTGCGAAAGTTGTGTGGATGACTCACGAGGTGGAAGACCTCCTTCTTTAGTTGTACTTTTGTTTAATAGTATTCCCAAAGAAGACACAACGAAAGGTGACAGCCCTTCAAAATTCTCTATTTCATAACATATTTGTGTACTTTAGGTTGTGGGACCCTTAAAACCCCTTGTTGTGGGAACCCTTAAACCCCTCATGTTCCTTAAGGTTATGGGAGCCTTCAAACCCTCCAGTTGTTCCTTGTTCAGTTTTGCTACGTTCAGGTATCCTTAAAACCCTCTTGTCTTGCCAAGGTCATGGGTACCTTTATTTCACTTGTTAAACACTGGGGGAGCCTTCAAACCCTTATTGTTGTACTTGGTTGTTAGGGGGATTTTCCCTCTTAGTTGTACTTGGATGTGGGTCCAGCTATCAAAACTCTCGTCCCCCCAGTTCATAGCTTTGGTTTCAAAAGCATTTTACTCAATCAAATAAAAAATAATTGTAAAAATGAAAATTAAAGTTGCCCCCTGACGCCTTCTCCATTTTTTTGATTTTTTGATTTTTTTTGATATTTTTTTATTTTTACTTAAAATTAAAGTTGTCCCCCCTCCCCTTTTTACATTTTAATCAAATATAATAACCAAAGAAAAGCTTATCTACAATATTGGCATTTAGGGTGAACCTTATTTAGGTGAAATAATCTTTCGTTTCAAGTTGAATAGTCTTGGGTGGAGGAAAAAAAAGGTGTTGTGGATAAAGTTGCCAATATAGAAATAGGAGTTTTCCCCTCAAGTAGTTTAGGGTTAAAGGGTTTTTCCAAAAACGTGGTTAGGAAAAACCTTTTTTAGGTGATGTGAGTTTTTAGGAAAAAAAAATTTCCCTGAGACCCCCTAAATTGGCCCATGTAAAATTTTCAATTTTATGATTTTGGTCGATAAGTGGGACACCGTTTTATGCCTAATGGCCTTGATAAGTCCCATATATTTGAAATTATCCTTCTTGGTGACGTTACGATAATTTTTTCCCAACACATTACAAGTCAAGAAATCTATGTTTGCATGAATATAAGGTAAGGGTAGACCCTACAATGTACTTGGACACCTTATGTTTCTTCACCAATTCCTTATGCAAACACACAAAGTAGTCATATAACTTGTTAGTGTAATCTTCAATTGATTTGTCCTTACATTGGTGTAATTGTTAGAACTTGATGTACACATCTAGTTAGTGCTTAATGGGGTAATACTACTCCATGGCATTTTAAAATGACTTCCATGTATTTTTAAAACTACACACTAAAAGTTTCCAACCAATGTGACACTAAAATAGACACTGCGAAGGTGATATTATTCGTGTTAGAAAAAAATTGACTAATAAGTAGGCCTTTAGGTGTCAATTCCAACTATCCAATATGGTGGCAATGATTTTACCTTCAAACGCTATAATTCAAGATTTACTTGCACTTTGAAAAAAGTTTCTTACTGAAATGACAGATGCACAAGTCACATAATCATAGTGCTTTGTGATCCAAGTTGTACCATCAGTTAATTTTTTTTGAGAAAGAGTTCATTTTGTTGCTCCTCAATGGCATCCAAAGTAATTTTCTAGGATATATGGGGATGCCTCATTGAAAGTTTTCCAGACATTAACCATTTTGTTCCAAGTCTATTATGCACTTCTAGATACTCTGAAATAAAACTAAGTGATAGTCATATTTTTTGTTGCACTCACATGTTTACATAAATATGAGAGTTTTTTCTATGATATGATTGATCTGCATCACATGACCCATGATGTCAGTGTAGTAGACAACCCTATATTATTTGCTAGCATTGTTTGAGTTGTAGAACATGCAATTTAAAACTAATATAGAGGTATACAAAAATGCATTCAAATGTGGAAGTATTTTTAGGTGCAAAATATATTTAGTGTAAAATAATTGGGAAAAATATAGATGTATATGATTTTTAACAAGGATAGGAATGTAGGGTCACGTGATTAGAAGGGGGAGATGATTCCTATTGCTTTTCCAAGACTAGAAAGAAAAATTATAGATATGTGTAAACGTTAGTTTTTAAAGGCATGCTAACACTCTACCATATTGATACATATTTGACTTCCTTTTAAGGTTGTATGGTTACTATATATATATATATATATAAAAGGTGGTTAGAATAAACAATGGTTACAAAAGAGAACATTTACAAGAATGGTTCGTCTTGTTTCCAAGTGATAATTGGACTTAATTTATGTGTGGCAATTGAAATTATAGCATATTGTATGATAACAAGTTCTTTGACTTGACATGCTCATGAAGAGTACCACTTTCCATGTCGTGTAGTGGCAATGCATTGGCATGTGGTCATTGAGTTCTAGAGGTCTTGTGCAAAAATAGGGTTGTGTAAAAGAGCACGTGCATTGCATAGAGTTTGAAGGTCTTGTGCATTATGCAAAGATGTCAAAAGAATGAGTCTAATGACCTACACAATGGCACATATATTATATAAGAAGAAGAAAAGTGACTTTATGGGCTTACATTAGAGCTAGTGAATAATATGAACTATTTGGTTGTTTATTAGAGCTTTTAGAGGGTGAGAAGTGGGATATCAAAAATAGTAGATTACATAAAAGAAATAATTTCATAAATGTAAATTGCATAACATAAATAACACCCTCATTCATGTGCTAAATATGTTATATGTGAAAATATTAGTTTTAGACAATAAAAAATTATCTAATGATTTATTGATATCTTTGGAGTGCTTATAATTTTATTGTAAATGTTAGATAGATATTGTTTAAATACTTAGTATGATTATTATCAAATGAACTATAAATTAAATTTAAATTAGAACTTTATTAGTGTGCATCAAATTATGACTCTCAAAGAATTAAATTTAAAATAAATAAGATATATGCACCCTAACTTTACAAAGACCCAAAAACATAATCAAATGTATCAAGGGTGCTTTTAATAAATATCATGAATGTCAAAGTAATTAACATAAAGACTGAAAAGTATAAGAAGAAAGAGGAATATGATAGATAAGAAGAAAAAGAAAAAATATTAAAAATTGATAAATATAAAAATATTTAATTTAAAAAATAAATAAACAAGTACATTGAAAAACATGTATTAACACTTAATAAATATTTTTGGACTATTATCCCACAAGCATGAGTGACTCAGGGTATTAGTGGTATTTTAAAACTTTATAAATATCTTTGGACTATTTTTTCATAAGCATGAGTGATACAAAGTGTTAGTGGTATTTTAAAATTTTATTTTAATGTGAGATTATAAAATTCGTTAATAATTAGTGAGTTTTTAAAATTGAGTGATTTAAGATATTAGTGGTATTTTAAAACTTTATAAATATCTTTGGATTATTTTCTCTCAAGTATGAGTGATCCATGATCTTAGTGGTATTTTAAAATTTTATTTTAAAATGAGATTATTAAATTCGTTAACAATTAATAAGTTTTTAAAATTTATAATTTTTTTTTTTTGTAATATTTTTGAAGGTATTACATGGAATTATATAGAATGTTGGTATCTCTTCGGAAATAAATATATAATGGATTTATAATGTTGAGTAAGTATACATTAAAATCAGTACATTTCTTTTGCTAAGCAACCATGAATAAGAGATACCTATACCGTGAAAATCATGCATATACGATCTTGACTTGTATTAAATATTTAAAAAGATTTATATTTTAATAAATAAATATAAATAACCATCATCCTCATCAATTAAATTACAACCTTTTTAATAATTATTTTTAAAAATATATATTTAAAAAAATAAATAAAAATTCCAACATAAAAAAAGAGCACATGCTTCGGCCCCCATTCACATAATCAAAAGACCACTTGATAGTGTGGCCCATGACATTGATTTGTAGTTGATTTGTAGATAGTTCGACTATATTTAAAAGATTACTTAAAAGAAACATAAATGTTTGTGAAAAGTCATTTTCAAGAACTTTTTATGCAATTGATTCTCCTATAAAAAGACTTTCTTTTTAAGGGAGAGGCAATCATATCTATTTTACCTTTGATAAATTTTTTAAAATTTAAATGTTTTAGAGAATTTGTAATTTGATATATGTACTTATTTTCATGAAAAATAATTAAGTAAATGGCAATCTCAACTACTTCCTATAAATCTTCCTATATTGAATCATGGATTTCCTTGTTAGTGGCATTGAATCGTGGATGTGCTTCACTAATACAAGACCTATGTGTCATTCTAGTGTGGTGGCTACGTGGAAAATGTATGATCATGCTGGCTGAAATTAAGGCACTCCGACCATAAAATGCATGCAATTTAAAAGTTTTATTGGAATGATGATGGCGGATGTGATTACAGGATAAAATCCAACCAAAATTGGATCTTTAGATGGTCCCATGATAGACTTGCCACTCAAGCATAACTCTTAAATAATTTCATATCCCCTGTTAATTTCATTTAATATTGACTTTATTTTTACTTGAAAAATATTAAAGTAGTGATTTTTTAATCATAATAACTTTAAACAAATCATTATGTTTGTTTCTCATGTCTTTTAAATTTTTATAATCAAATTTAAATTTTTTTAATATAAATATTTATATTGATTCACTTTAAAAAAATTGTTTAAATGTGGAAACATATACAATTTTAAATTTTTAGTTTTTATTGAAAGTAATAATTTTTTCCTTCCAAAAAATTAAATTACATAATTTAATATATTATTTAAATAATTTTAAAGTTTGACATCAATTTTTTTGGAATATTCTATAAGATATTATTGTAGAATATTTCATATACTTTGGTTCAAAATTTTATTAAATTTTATATTTTTTACATCACATATTTTCAAAATAAAATGCGACCTGAGATTTCTATACATAACATTAGGTATTTTTAGAGAACTTCAAATTATATATTATAATTTATTAATTAAAATTAATATAACTTACTAATAAAATTATTATATTTCTATTTTAACTAATATGTTTCATTGGAATAAAACATATATAACTCTTTCAAAATTTACTATTTTGGAACAAAGAAAATAGATAATCCATACTCTTTTCAATTTTTGTTTGAATTTATTTTAATTTTTTAAAATTATTAATTTATTTTATTTTTGTAATTTTTGAAACTATTTTATCATTTATTTTAATTATTGGTAAGTTACTATTATTTCATTTTATTGACTACGGTCATCTACATTAGCATCGCCATCTAAGTCTATCATTTTTCTTGTTATTCCATGTACATTCTAAACTCCAATTAAACCCTCAAATCCAAATCCAATGATTATTTAAGACTCCAGTTAACCCCTCAAATCCAAATCTAACAATGATTTAACATGTTAATAATATGGAATGTTTAGGTAGCAATAATAATGTCTTCTTGAAATTGCATTGGCCAGTATCCAGAACTGTTATTGCTTTCCAATATGTTCCCGTTTTGGAAATTAAAATTATAAAGCTCCTTCCATGCCCTGCTTTAATGGCATTCTAGATTACGTTCGATAAATCAATTTGTTTCATCCAAGTCTATGAATTATTTCCATTCTTTCTTTTGAATTTTGAAGTTCTGTTGAAATTGAATAATGGCAAAGGGTGGAGGAAAGGTCATGGAAATGGATCTAGGGACAACATGCAGTTGCATATGTGTGTGGCAACATGATAACATCGAGATTATTCCACTGCATATCTGCTCCCTCAATGTAGAGTGACATGAAGCTCTGGACATTCAGGGTCATCGCCAGCCCTATTGAGGAGCCCATGATTAAAGTACAATTAAAGGGCAAGGAGAAGTTTGAAGCGGAGGAGATTTCTTCTATGGAGCTCATCAAAATTAATGAAGCCACTGAAGCTTATTTGGGGTAGAGGGTGAAGGACACCATCATAACCGTCAATGGTCTCATCATAGGTAACAAGTCATATCAACGAGTTTGGAGGCTTTTGTAGGGAATTATGAAATGGCTTCCAAAAAAAGCTTCTTCCTCTTCCTCAAAGCTCTCACAATTAATTCCCATGAAAAGGTCTTCTCCAAAACAATCCAAACCAAAGAAATCAGATGTTGTTGTTGTTGCTTCTCCTGCTCCAATTAATGTATATGTGGTGATAAAAAAAGGGATATCCTTTGGACGGATTCCACTCTTCCTTGGAAATGATGACAAGTGTAGTGGGAGTGTATCTGAAAGTGGAGAAGATGTATGGTGGAGTGATTATGTGTCAGTAGCTACCACAACTTCACAATATTCAAAAGATGAGGATGACTATGGCATGGGATCTAAATATTGTGAGGGAGCCTTCTGATTATTTGCAATTATTATTAAAAACTTTTAAAACATACCTAGTTGCACTTGTTAATCTTGTAGAATATACTTTTGTCTTAGTTATTTCATTATTTTTTATAATTTTTCTAATTATTTAATGTCCACAAGATATTTTTGTGTAAGTTATTTAATTATTCAATGCCGAATTTGCTTTTTAATTAGTTAATGTTGATGAATATTTTTTGGTTAATTTTTTTTATTATTTAATGTTGAGTTAAGTAATTGTTGTAATTTATTTTACAAATTCAACATTTATTTATAATTTTAAAGATTATTTATTTTTATATTTATTATAAAAAGCGACAACCTTTGGGGGAGAAAAATATTCATATTTTTATCTTGATGGAGGGACTAACACATTAATTCATATATTAGATCATTTTGATATTAACATCATTTATATATGTATTAAAGATGTTATCACTCTGATCTATTATCAATCAATTTGGTATAGCTATAAAAATCCATCGCTATATCTACCACCAATGACTATCCCTTCTTAATATGCAACCTTTTTTTAAACAAACCTACAACTTTGTCTCCTAAATGCCTCAAGTTAGCTCAATACAAGGTACATTATAGTTTATAATGAAGGTTGCACATTAAAAGCAGGGACTAGCCACTACAAGTGAAGCAGGGATTCCCTAAGTAAAATTAGCATAAATGACATTACAATTTCTATTACAATTGAGGTAGGGAGTAGTCACTACATGACCCTTGTTATATAAAGATTTATATCAATGAAAATGTTTATGTGTGGAAACATATAGGGTTCGATTTTAGGATCTTTGGTTCATATCTTTGAGAAAATTGATATTTTATATTAATAAAATTTCACTTCAAGATTGTTATTTTATCAAAATTTGTTTATGATATTCTGAAAACATTTTTAATATAACATTCAATAAATTATAAAGACTATTCAAATATTTATATTATGATGAATACTTCTATTTTATTTGTTCATAAAATATCACATAGGTGCATGCATAAGATAATTTATAAACTAAATAAAAATAAAATTTAAAAAAGAGTTCACTAATAAATACTGACTTTTGAATTAGTGATTAACTCACCAAGTCAAGCTTACGAATATACGAGTTAGTCAATGATTGTAGTCTAAATAATTTAAGCGATTATGGTGGAAATAAATGAATTCTAATTAAATACAACATAAATAAATACAATCATTTTAAATAGGTACAAAAATATGTTTAATTACAATTTAAAATATAATAAAAAGATCTTAATAATTATTTTCCAAATCAATTTATATGAGAGATTCATATAGGGTTTAGAGGTGTATCTTGAATTAGTCATACTATGAAGAAAATCATGTGAATCTACACTTATAAATGTGTACCCATAAGTATTAAAAACCTTTCAAAAAATTGTTAAGGACATTGCTCAAGGTTTTGTATTTGATAAAATTTAGATTATTTTGGTAAGTGAAAGGAAAGGTCTAAAATAATTGACATTTTTATTTGGTTAATTCTAATTTCTTGTTTCCTTGCTTTGATCTATATGTTATGACACCTATAACTTGAAAAATAGACATTCTCTATGTTCCCTAGAATGGTCATGATATCTAAAGCTTAAGGATAAATGCAAGCTTTAGGGATCTATTTTGAGGGTTTGCAAGGGTCAATAAACACCATCTAATTGTCATGCCCCTAAATAATGAATGCCAGTAAATAACAATATGTCAAAAATTAGTAAATTGCACAAATTTAAATAAATTTGAAGATAGATAAAACCCTAGCTCATACAAAAAAGTGCTCTATAAGAAATACTAAATTTAGATGATGGTAATGCTCTAATAATTATTTGATCTTTCTAGAATGTTTGTGTGTGTTTAGTAGATATCCTAAGAATATCAATAGATATTGTATGTATTTTTAGCATAATTATTTATAAATAAACTACAATGTTTGTTTATTTATAAATAATTAAATTCAAATCAAGACCTTATTAGTGTGTTAAAATTGAAACCAAACACAAAAAGTGAAAAAAGACATGAAGAAGGGGAAGGGTGCACCTTGACCTAACAAAGATTAAAAAAATGGCCCAAAAGCATAAGGATGCTTCCGGGATAAATCTTGAGATAGGAGTTAGAAAAAGAGAGAGGAGGAACTTATGGGATAAGAAGATGATGGATCATCAAAAAGTAACAAACATGTCATTAATGCCCAATTTAGACTAATAATAGAAAAATTAAAAGTACACTAAAATCATGTTAATTAATGACTAATAAATTCCTATGGTCTATTTTTAGTTATCTAAATTTTCTTTACTTTCAAGGGTGTGCAAGAATATTTTTCAAAGTAGAAAATAAATATATTTGTAAGCGTGAGTCTATAGAATAGAATCCAATCCACATGGGAACCTGAAAAACCATGAAATTTTTTATGTCTTTATTTTTTATGTTTCCAACATTGTCGAAGATGATGATATAATGGATATCAAATATAAAAAACATTTGGTTGAGGACAAAAGTGGAGATGGTAAATGTAATTATGTTAGTGAGAAGCATAACTTCAACCCATTTGGTGAAGTATGCAATAGCCATTATGATAAATTGATATCTCCACCTTGTAGTTTGAGTTTAGTTGTGCCAAAACATGATATTATCATAAGGGAACTTAGTGCTCTATGTGCACCTGTGAATTCTATACAACTTGCACACCTCAAAAACATATTGTTGTACCCACACACCTTCTTCACACCTTGTTATGTTTGTGTATTGCCATTAGGAATACTACATATCACTTGGTATTTTCATATCATTTTCAACATACCATAGACACATGGAAGGTTAAATCTAGTCTAAATCATGTCAGGTATAACTTTCAAATCTCATGTGATGTGATAACATCTATCTACATACTACATGCCAGAGAGAGCAACCACCAAATATTACCCTTACAAGAAGGTGAATAATCAACCATTGTATAAGATTTTTTTTTCAATTATCTCTTTTGTAACATTTTATTTTTATGATATATTTTAATCCATTCAACCCTAAAGGGACATGTTAGTATGATTCAAGCATCCCAAATCAAATGATTATCTCTTTTCACATTCTATCACAAGACAATTAGCTATGAAGTGCTCTCCCCTCTAGATCATGTTAATATCCATTTTCATCCTTCTTGTATATCGTACAAATATGTACCACACCTTATTATTTCTCATTGAATATAATCTGCATTATCATTCTAAATTTATGCATTTGAATGTGTAAAGGTTAATTTTTGTACTTGTTTCTTATTTCATGTTTTATACCCTTATTTTTCAATCTAAGTTATAGTTTTTTCCACTGATCCACCTTTATCGTCCCTATGGTTCGAATCATTGGTATCATATCCAAAGCTTTCATATTCATGTAAACACACTATAAGAATTTCCACTCAATTTTTTAGAGTATATAAAAGAATTTTGTAACAAGAGAAAGATGGTTAACATAGAAAAAATCTCTGATGAATCTCCATATATCCAAGAACTCAATCAAGACACCCTTACAGAACAACACATCAAAATATTTGGCCAATTCCGCAAACTCATGATGCATCTTTCTCCAACATTTTCCCATTATTTGTAACTTGTCAAATCATTATTTCAGCATAAAGTACCTTTAAAAGTTCAAGTCAAACTTTATATTCTAGTGTTTGAAGGAAAAATAGATACCATGACATTGGAAAACTAGATTAGAAAATTAGAGGACTACTTCTCATTCAACCATTCGATTGATTTAGAAAATGTTAGGAATACGGAAAATAGATAAATATTAATGAATTAAAGATGGAAATAAAATGCATAAAACATAACACAATAGAGACACAGATTTAACATGGTTCACCCAAATGGGTTATGTCCACACAGAAACAAACAGTCTTTTCTTATTATTCAATCCAACAAATGAAGGGAAAAACCTGAAATACAAGCATTGCAATATCCTCTTTACTCACATACAGTGTGCCACCATAATTACAATACCCTCATATCAAAAGGAGGGTTACATATAGGGCAAAAATGCACAAACATAATTTCTACTGTTAGATCTGCAACCTAATAGTGAATGATCTAGATTTATTATGAAATTACAATATTTTATAGTGACCCCCATGGTGAACCTAGTGGGGGGGGGGGAGGAATTTCCCCCCCACACCCGCCTGTTAGGAACTAGGCATTAAAATAAGATTAGGCTCTACCATCCAACAATCTCCCACTTGGAGACTAATTATTGCAACTCCACCACTACAAATCTTCCTAGGAATTTTCTTTGAACTTTGACCCTGGCTTGTTTCTCATCTTCTTTATTATCCTTGAAGACCTATTGAAACTAAACAACTCTCTAGATTCTCCTTTATGACTACTTTTATTATCATATCTGTAGGATTCTAACTTGTATAAATCTTTTTCAACTTCAGTTGACCATCCTCCAAAACTAAATGAATGAAGTGATATCTAAGTTGTATATGTTTGGTTCTTGAGTGGAATTCTAAGTTATTTGCTACATGAATCACACTCTAACTATCACTATACAACCTAGAATCTTCCTTCTTATGCCTTAACTCTTCCATGAACCATTGCATCCATATCATCTCCTTGCTAGCTTCTATAGCTAAAACATACTCTACCTTTGTAGTTGACAAAGCAACTATATTCTATAATTTTGAAATCCAACTATCCACTGTGTCACCAATAGTAAATACATAACTTGTGGTGCTCCTCCTACCATCTAAATCTCCAACCATGTATGCATCAACATATCCCTATAAGGTAACATTTTAACCTTCATAACACAATCATCTATCAGTGGTCCCTTTCAAGTACCTGATAATCCACTTGACTACATCCCAATGCTCCTTTCCTAGATTATTCATAAACCTGCTAACAACTCCTACTACATGAGAAATATATGGTCTCATGCACACCATAGCATACATTAAATTTATAACAATTGAAGCATGTAGAACTTTAGACATGTAATTGATTTCTTCTTATATTTTAGGACACTTTTCCTTGCTTAATTTAAAGTGCCCTCCCAAAGGTGTACTTACAGGTTTTGCATCTTGCATATTAAACCTAACTAATACCTTCTTTATGTACTCTTCTTGAGAAAATTTCAATTTTCTAATTTTCTTGTCTCTTATTATTCTCATACCAAGGATTTGCTTTGAAGCACTCAAATCCTTCATTGCAAAGGAATTTGCTAATTTTCTTTTGAGATCATTTATATCCTACATGTTAGACCCTACAACAAGCATGTCATCTACATACAATAACAAGATAATATAACTTGCATTATCTAATCTCTTAAAATAGACACAATGGTTATAATGACATATACTATAACCTTGTTTTATCATAAACATGTCAAATTTCAAATACCATTGTCTTGGAGCTTGTTTTAGACCATGCAAACTCTTCTTCAACCTACACACCATTTTCTCCTTACCTTTTACTTCGTATCCTTATGGTTGCTCCATATATATTTCCTCCTCCAAATCACCATGAAGGAAATTAGTCTTCACATCTAATTGTTCATGGTGCAAATATTCTACTACTACCAAACTTAAAATAGTTCTTATGGAAATCATTTTTAAAATTGGAGATAATATTTCATCAAAATTGATACATATATTTTGTGCAAACCCCTTTACAACAAGTCTAGCCTTGTACCTCTTTTTGACTCCATCTTCTTCCTTCAGACTATAAACCCATATATTTTGCAATGTTCTTTTACTTGTAGGCAATTGAACCAAATCCCAGGTTTGGTTATGTACCAAGGAGTCCATCTCCTCTTTTATGCCTTGCTCCCACTTATTTTTGGTTTCTACTTACATTGCTTCTTCATAGATTTTTGGCTCACCACCATCAGTCAATAATAATAATAAAGTGAAGGAGATTATCGTTCAAGGAGTCTACTTAATCTGGTAGATCTTCTATCTACACTTGTAAGAGCTTGAGGTACTTGTATTTGCTACACATTATAATTTTTTTGAACTTTTGGAATTTCATTTCTTATGATTTCATCAAGTAATACATATTATTTATTTGGCTTTTCTTTTTTCTTTTCCTACAACTGATCTCTATATATGACCTTCTAATTAAAGATCACATATCTACTCTTGATGATTTTGTGATTTTCAAAATCCCATAAATGGTAACCAAAATCATTAACTCCATATCCAATAAAATAACATTTCTTAGATTTTGTTTCAAGCTTGGTTCTATTTTCTTTATCAATATGGACAAATGCTTCACAACCAAAAGTCTTTAAGAAGGAATAATCTACCTTTTTACCTGTCCATGCTTCTTCTAGAATACCACTATCTGAAGGACTTGAAGGCCCTTTATTTATTAAGTAAATAAAAGTATCCACAATATCTACCCAAAACTATAAGGGCAACCTTGGATGTAATCTCATGCTCCATGATTGTCCTATTCATCCTTTCTAACACACCATGTTGTTGTGGTGTTCTTGGAACCATCTTCTCTCTATGAATAACATGTGATGAATAAAAATTATCAAATAACTTACTACAGTATTCACCTCTATTGTCTAATTTGACACACTTCAACTTATTTCCTCTCTCATTCTTAATGAAAGCTTTCCATTTCTTAAAAGTATAAAAAACATCAAAATTGTTTCATATGAAATAAACCAATGTTTTTCTAGTTGCATCATCAATAAAAGTAACATAATAAGAAGAGCCACCAAGGGATGATAACTGAGCCAGTCCCCATCTGTATGCATAAGCTCTAACATTTCAACCTTATTTATCTTCCCAACTTTGAGAAATCTAACTCTCTTCTATTTTTTGTACACTCAATGCTCACCGAATTCCAAATCCACCTTCTTCAAATCTGGCAACAAATTCTTTGATTGGAAAAATTGCATCCCTTTCTTACTCATGTGCCCAAGTCTGTGGTACCATAATTTTTTATCCACTTTTGTAGAATCTAAATCAATAGAAGAGTTAACATTACCATTAGATAAATATAATGTACCTACCTTCTCTCCTTTTGTTATTACAAGTGATTTTTTAGTGACTTTCCATAAATTTTTTGCAAATGTAACTGTGCAGCCCTCACTTCCCAACTGCCTTGTTGAAATTAGATTTCTTCTCAAATCAGGAACATGCCTTACCTCTTTCAGTAGCCATTTGTTTCCATTCTATGATTGTATATGTATCTTACCCTTTCCTATAATTTTATAGGGTTCACCATCACCCAAATAAACCTATCCAAAATCACCTTGAACATAGCCTTAAAAATATTTATTATGGGGTATAACATGAAATGAAGCCCCTGAATCTAACACACAAGAATCATTCTTATTATCTAAATAAAGGATTAAAGCATCTTGTAACACATCACCTGCTACATTTACTTTTTGATTGTTGTCTTGTTTTCCATCTCCTTGTTTTCCTTTTCAAAACCAAGAATCTTTCTTCAGGTGTCCTTTCTTCCCAAAAATCTAGCACACCAATGTTCCTCTAGATTTGGATCTACCCTTCTTAGAGTTACCATGAATCCCTAAGCCCTTTCCTCTATCCTTTTATCTTCCTCTGTTCTCCATAGTCAAAGCATTATCTGATGTCTCACCTATGCTTTTCTATCACATTTCCTCACTAAGAATAACACCCACAACATCATCAAACTTCAAAGTGTTTGAACTAGAGATAGAATTACTCACAACCATGACCAAGACATTCCATTTTTCTATCAATGAGCATAGAATCAAAAGAGCCCTAACCTCATCATCAAAATTTAATCCTACAGACCTTAATTGATTTATGAATGTGTTAAATTCATTTAAATTATCAGCAACAGACCCACCTTCTGACATTTCTAGATTAAATAAATGCTTCATAAGAAATACCTTATTGGAGGCTAAGGGTTTTTCATACACTCTATCTAATGCATTCATCACATCCTTTGTTGTCTTTTCTTTTGAAATATTGAAGGTCATCGATGCTACTAGGCACAACCATATTGTTCCTAGTGCCTTTCTATCAAGAACCTCCCATGCTTCATCCTTCATATTCATCAGCTTCTTTGCTATTCTACCCAATGGTAGGAAAATATCCTTTTGATATAGATAGTACTCCATTTGCATCTTCCATAGCTGGCAATTTTGGCTATAAAAAAATTTGACCTTAAACTTGCCTTCTTCTACCATTGCTCCCACTCAAATCAGTAACCCTTTTTTCTTTCAAGTTTATCTACCAAGTAAACCTTCAACTTTGATACCAGTTGTTAGGAATATGAAACATAGATCAATATTAATGAATTAAATATGGAAATAAAATTCATAAAACACAACATAATAGAGACATAGATTTAACATGGTTCACCCAATATGGGCTACATCCACATAGAAATAGCCAGTCCTTTCTTATTATTCAGTCCAACAAATGAAGAGAAAAACTTGTAATACAACCACTTTAATATCCTCTTCACTCACATACAATGTGTTGTCATAATTACAATACCCTCATATCAAAAGAAGGGTTACATATATGGAAAAAATGCATAAACATAATTTCTACCGTTAGATCTACAACCTAATAGTGAATGGTCCAGATTTACTACAAAATTACAATATTTTATAATGAACCCCATGGTGACCCTAGTGGGGGGCATTGCTCCCCCACACCCCCTGTCGGGAACTAGGAATTAAAATAATATTAGGCTACACTATCCAACAGAGAATACCACCTTCACAATATTTTATATTTCCATTTGTGTTCCATCAGTGGGAAAAATATCATGCACAATGGAAAAAAGACTACAAATCCATTGAGACTTGGAGTTTTACTAAATATTATACAAAGGGAATACTATCACTTCAAGAACTACATGTTTGGTTACATTAAGTTATAGTAGTTTCTCCAATGTAAGGATTAAATAATACACCAAAAAATTCCTTGACTATACTCATGTCTATGTGAAGACACAATGAATAAAGATAAGGTGTTGAAGTGCATCAACACACTCTCACCTTATATATGTGCCATAATTGATTTATATAAATATGAAACATTAGGGAAAGAACATTTAAATGATGCCAAGATTGGGTCTATGGAAAAGATGAAGTAGGTGTTTCCCTCTTCATTTATGTCATGCACAAGATAAAACCCTTCGACATAAAGAAGATCAATAAAAATCAATAGCATAACATCAAAATGATCTAATAAGTTTTACATTAGACAAAGATAAGAAAAGTTAATGTGACAAGTGGTGTCATTAGCTTGCATGAGTTCACAAATTTTCTATTAATTATATGTTTAATAATCCTTAATTGTGTAATCTAAATCATGTTCCATGTAGTTAAGATATGTTGATCTAACAATAACTTGTCTAATAATATGAACAATTTTGATAAATACCTTAAAATAATTAAAATTCCTCTTCCATAATTTTTTAGGGGTAAATTATCATTAATTACTTTTCTATTAAAAATGGTATCT
The DNA here is from genome assembly GCA_037957365.1 of Torreya grandis. Taxonomy (NCBI): domain Eukaryota; kingdom Viridiplantae; phylum Streptophyta; class Pinopsida; order Cupressales; family Taxaceae; genus Torreya; species Torreya grandis. The sequence continues at coordinate 27,162 of JARHVA010001957.1, forward strand.
AAAATAAAATCAATAAATAAGATGCAATCACATGTTCAGGTATTTATACTAAAGCATATCTTCTAACATATTTTTTGGGATGGAACCATTACAGGAAAGACATTAAAATTTGGTGAAAATGCACTTTCAAATACACCACTAGAGGTCTCTAATATCTTGCTTGGGATACAATATGTGTTTGACCATGATCATGCATATTAAGATAAACCACAATAGTGGAACATCCATGTCAAGTATCACATCATTAAAAAATTTTAGTCACCTCCTTTAGTCATCTAAATTGCTATTTGAGTGAAATGAATGTTAATTGAGACCACCTTGTCCTAGCTTAGTCCTAGACCTATATTAGGGCCTTTCTTGATCATTTTATAGTTTTTGTGTGAGTCCAACCTATTCTCAAATACACTAAAATCAGCACTAAGCCACCCCTAGGCACTTAGGCCCATTATTCACTAGATCTTGCCACATAGACATTAGTACAACCCTTTGGACATAACACACTGCACTATTGACCTAGGGATTCCATTATTGTCCCTTTGTTCCTTACTCCCCCCAAAAATATATTTATGTTCCTCAAAGCATTCTTAGGGTTTGCCTAGACCTATTTCACATCTTGACAAGCACCATAATGCTATATATAGACCAATATAAATCACTTATCCACTATATGGAAATTAGATGCAAACACTAATAAAACTAACTCAAAACTAGTTGTGTAAATCAAGGTCATTGATTCCTATTTTTCCTTACTTCTTCATATACCCATCTACAACAGACCAAATCTCATATTACTCATATTTCTAGTCTCAAGTCACACTCAAATCACTTAAATTGGCACTCATACTATCATTCACTTGCATTTGCACCAACACTTAGATTGGGAGAACCATTAATCTTGATCCCCTTTCGAGGTATTAGTATGTAGGCAACACTTAGCACATAGGGTTTTGAGGTCATGTCTAGCCTACCTTGATAATGCCACTCTTTTATACTTGTGCCCTTAAAATACCCTAATGAACATGAAGTTTTAGGGTTTCACATTCAAATAAATTAAAACATGGAACAAATAGTGAACCGACATTCATCCACTCAGGCACATGCATCTCAAGAATAGGCAAAGGCATATCTTGAAACTTATTACCTCTATTGAAAGAGGACACTAACATACCCTAGAGGACACTAGTGTGGTGCACTACCATCCAAGGGACTAAAATATTACCTAAGAGGGGTTTTGACACATAATTCCTATTGGGTTTGTTTAACTAGTTAAGCTATGACATTATAGTTTCAACTAATAGATTGGTGTGCTGGCCCTATCATGTGAGAAGTGAGTCTCACGTGCTCACCCAAATCATGTAGTGAGAAACATTCCTAAATAATTTTTAACACAACATATGTTTGTCTATCTCTTTTTAATGCAAGTCAAGTTGTTCAATTATATAAATATATCATTATTATTCTTATTGTTTCATACTTAGCTATTACAATAACTAAGATCACCATTATTATTTAATAGTGGTAATAATATGGAATAGATGCCCAATAATTAGAATATTTGAGTAACATCACATAATATGGAAAATAGTTCTTTATTTAATTTTTTAAAGATTACCAGACATAATGTTATCATTATCCTCTAGATCTCTGTGTCTTCACAAATTATTACAATAGGGTTTTTATACTTGTTTTGCCCTGACCAAGTGTCAAGATCCTAGCTATCATCTAAATATGGCACATTGACTCCCAAAAATTTGAGATTCATGGATTTTTATAATAAGTTAATCTTAAATACTTGAGCCCTTGTGCCCCTAGATACCTGTTTTATGTTACAAACTGATGACCAAGTGTTTCATTCCTCATGGGCTGGTAAACCTTCTATCATTAGGGTTAAAGTGTCCTTGAATTTATATAATTACTCATGCATCCCTCAAAATCCACTTTTCACATGCTCCTCTAGTCTTCCACTTCCATTCTGAGTCCTTTGGTCTTGGGTTCCTCATGACTCATTCTTCCTTGACTGGGGTCCTCTCATGCTAGGTCTCCTGTGCCTTTATCCTTCCACACCTGGCAAGTTTCACACCTTTATTCTAGCATGCCATGGTCTTTTCATGCCATGGTATTATTTTTCCATGATGGCACTTATTACAAAATGGACAATAGTACCTTTGCATCAAGTGCCAAAACTAGAACACTTATTCAAAATTTTAGGGGTCAACATTCACCCCACAATAAGTTTTTAGTCTATCCTATACTAAACTGCACTAACATCTTCCAAAAATTATGGCCCCTTTTACTCAAGCTCCTTCCTTAGCCCATCTCAGTTGGATAAATTATTGAGGACTTTAGTAGTTATTCATTCAATGGCCTTCATTTCTTCTCTCATCTCCTCAGGATGATTTGGAGTCTCGATCTTCTTCACCTGTTCATCTAGGGTGGTAATAGCTTCCTTTTAGATGTATTATAAGTTAGTGACATCCTTGTCAACATGTATATAGAGTATAGAATAACATGCATTTATTTTTTGATGATAATTATTAATATCATCTTTCATCATTTCCATATCCTTGAATACCTTCGTGCACTTGGCATGGTCTTTTATTAATAGAGTGACATCATCTACTTGTTACCTCAGGACCTCCTTGTTATTGAGTTGGGATTATATTATTATATTAGGTCATACCATGCATGAAAAAATGCCATCCCAAATTGGGATAACCTCCCTGACTCTCTCTAAATAACTACGATAGATATCTATTATAGTGGTAAACTGCTCTAGTAGTTCCAGGGACTCATCTCTAGGTGTAGGGTGCTCATTATTTTTGAGAAATAGCTTAAACAATGTCTCTAATTTCCCTATGGCATCCCCATATAATGGTATATCATATATTAGTGCTTTCTCTTCTTCCAAATGTTTTTTTAAAGGTTTAAAACCCATACCTTAACCTCAACGGTCTCTTGAAGTTGTTGCTTCAAGGAGGCCACTTCCTTGGCTAGCGCCTACTTTTTAACATACACTTTATTATACATTTCCAACACTTTACCATGTTTTATTTTATATGTGTGTGCATCTGACTCTGATAAATTTTCAAAAATGTGGTACTTGTCATTATTGGGGACAACCACTGTGGATCAAATTTCATGAGGTCTGGCAGACCTCGGGCGTTTGGGCCAAAAAAATGCAATCTAATGGAATGTCGAATCGAGGATTTTCATTATACATCTACAAAGGGAAGGATAATTGCTTCCTTGTTTCTTAATTCATGTCAATGGGGTGGAAATGATTCTAAATATAGAGATTATGTTATTTTATTCCAAACAGTATCATTCATGCAAATTTGATGTCACTCTCTATTCTAGTTCCCCCTCAGTTGGCCCCTTCCCCCTTCTTGAGCCTCTCTCAAGTTCTTGATGGATTCCAATAACCATCCCATCCATTACCATTTATTGAGTATTAACATGATCATCAGCTGGGACCTCTCACACAGGGATGGAATCTTCTCTAGATTAGATTCCAAATTATGTATTTGCTCTTATAAGGGGTCCCTTTGAGATGTTTGACTTGGAAGTTGTGGCACTGATCTAGTGGTAAGTTTTGGATAAGGTGGAGAAGGTGGGGTAATTGGATATAATGGGATTAGAGGAGAATGAGGAGAGGAGTGAGTAGGTGAAGGTGGTACAATGTGAGGAGGTTGCCTAACTAGAGAAGGTGAGGGGTGAGGTGGTGAAGGTGAAGGATGAGGTGGAGAAGGTGAAGCATAAGGTGGAGAAGGTAAAGGATGAGGTGAAGGTGGTCATGGTGTATAAGTTCAAGTGGGTTAGGAGGGTTATGCCTCTACCATTCTTTACTATTTATGGGGGGCTTACTACCCACTTATGATAACACTTGGCTCAGGTGTTTCTTTCTTTTTTGGGGTACTTGAGGGAGCCTCTCATTGGGGTACCCATTTATAGGGTCTTGATGGGGGTGTAACATGTAAAATAATTTGTGCACTTTCTCCCCAACCAAGATATTCTTAACCTTTATATCAATTAAGTTTGTTTCCCTCCTCTCCATATAGGCCTTTTTGCCTGGATAAATGAACATCTTTTAAAGGGTTTGGTGATTTTCATCGATCTATTTTAATTGTATATTTATCAGTTGTACATCATAAATTATGTTGATAGAATTGACATAGTGCATAGAGAAGGCATATGGTAGTTTAAGCCACACTGAGAGCTCTCTCAAAGGATTCAACCAAATACATGCCAGGGAGTAGTGCTGCTTCACAACGAATTCTGCTTGATCTTTTATTAGGGGGTATATCCTTGGGAATGCACCATTAAATCTCAAAATTTTCCTTCATTCCATCAAACCAGTACCTCATCTTCAAATTATACATTGGAGTGATGTGTTGGGGGTAAGTGAAAGATTTGTAGTGCTCAGTGGGGGACTTATGAGGGAACTTATACTTAGGCATTTTATGTACCTTCTCTACATCTTTAGCTATCTTTTAGGCAAAGTACAGTGTATAGTTGAACTATATACCCTACACTACTTGCTTTTCTATTTGAAGGTGGGTCATATCCACTTTCTTCCACTAGTTGGTCCCTCCAACCTTGGTAGAATTGATCCATGATATGAATTTTAGGGAAGGATCCTATAGGTTTCTATTGTGCATTATATGCCCCTACTTTTGATACATAAACACGATGGTGGTTTGTTGGATCTCCTCTATATTTGCCAAGTCATCCAACACATTGACCCTTGAGCACTTGAGTCCTGTGACTTTGCTTACCCTCTCCATGTTGATATTTATGTTGTAACCTACGAAGTGGATGTAGGCTTTCCAAAATATGGAAATTCAAAGAGTTAGAAGAGGCCAGCTTTGTCCAGCTAGTTCTTTATAGTCAAGTCATAGACTACTTGGTTTCATGTGTTGGTGGTCTGGACCTGATAATCATTTTGAAACTATAATTTGTTACCCAAATGATGGTGGTTATAGTCAAAGACTACTATAGATGACACCTTGGAGACCTAGTTCTCCACATGCAAGACTATCTCAGGGTACTACATTTCTTCTATTAATAACGATGGAGGAGGGGATGCTGGGGTGCCTTCTGATGAAGAAGCTTGAGTCTTATTTCCCTTTACCAACTTTAATTTTGTGCTCTTACTTTCTTCTGCACTTACTCCCAGGACTTTCACGTACTTCTCTTTTGGTCTTTTTTCTTCCCAAACTTATTCCCTTATAAGAACCCAACCTTTGATTACTTATTTCTTCTCTGGTATAGTTGGGAGCTTCCCAAGTACTTTAGAATTTTTATTTATCCACATTACCCTCTGTGGTGCTCAAAGGTTAACTCATGGTCATCCCATGTTTCCAAAATAATTCATGGTGGTGATCTTGCTTCGATTCATGCACTTCACACTTAAATAATGGTGGAACCTGTAACATGCAACTAAAAAGAATGATCTTAACCCACTTCTATATGATTTTGCACTTAACAACCTTCCTCCTTCACTTGGAAACCCTCTTCATGTCTTCATCTCTTTGGTTACTTCTTAATCACTCTATTCTACAAGGAAAATGATTTCATCTCTTTGGTTCTCTGGTTCATCATTTACACTTAGCACTTCAAAGATTTCAAGCAATGGTAAAGTATATAATGGCCTTGGTAAGATTATTTATAGACTATGCAGGAGAACTTTCCTTAATTAATTTTATCTCCCCCTTGTCACTTCTAGCCATTAACACATCTTTTAATGATCTTCACACTTTGATTCTTATGGTGAGCATTAAATGCCTTAAATAATTCATCCCATCACTCCACTCACATGCTTATTATCATAACTATTCTAGTTATATTAATGACCCATCCTTTTTTTGCACCTTTCTCGAGAGTGGATGATAACTGTGTCCCATTTTTTAGTATAGTAGAAGACAACTGTCAAATGGTAGATTTTTTTTTAAAAAGTGCAATGAGTGACTCATGTGCCCTTACCCTCTTTTATGCCATAGATGGCACTTTCACTTTTTAATACTTGCATGCCTTCATGTCATGTCTTTTTGTCTTTTTTCACATGATACTTTTAACATACCCCACATTAGAAGGGTTTCATGGTCCTCCATGAAAATATAGAACAACAATTTGAAATAATAAAATAAAGAAGAAATTTGAAATAATAATTTTAACACTCTTTATTGAAAGTAGTAAATCCTAATCTAATGGCTTTAAACCTTATTAAATATAAAATGTTGGGTTCAAACAAAATCATAGTACAATCATAGCCAACTTCCATTTTAATTCCCTAGGAAGAACTGTCCATCGATTCTCTTCAACTGACAAGCTCCGATAAATTGGATGCTATGTATTATGAATGGACCATCTTAATGGATTCAGAGCTTCCCAGGGTGGCATGTGAACTTAGAATCATATGGCAATAATTTTATGCCTAGAGAAAGGATTTTATGCTTTAGATGATGATCATGCCATGATTTTTATTTATGTTTCTCAACATCTTGACTCTAGTGGGTGAGGAACCAAGCTTCATCTAGTTTTATCAATTCATCAAGCTGAGCTTTCAAAGAGGCTTCATCATCAAGGTTTCCTATCCATGTTATTCACATAGGTGGAACTAAGACTCCACCAGTATTATCACTTCCTTTTCATAGACTAAGTTAAATGGTGTACTTTTGTTGAGGCACTTGTATGTATTTCGGTAATCCCAAAGTACTAAAGATACTTTATCATCCCAATTAATCTAGCCAACATTATAAATTTTTATCAAAGTGGTTGCAAGGATCTTATTGAAGGCTTTAGTTGTTCCATTGGCCTATGGGTGGTATGGTGTCATCTTATGATGCACGATAATGAACTTGATTAACAAGATGTAGATTATCTCATTTAAGAAGTGAGTACCATGATTGATTGTCAAGATTAGAAGACATCCAAACTGTGCTATAATATTTTCCTAGATGAATCACATGGTAGTTATTTTAGTATAATATTTGGTTAGCATTGCTTCAGCCCAACATGTGAGATAGTCAGTCACTGTAAGAATGTACCAGAAGCCTATTTATTCACCATCTTGATAGAGTGATAGACCCCACAAAGTCAATAGCCCATTTTTCAAATGGTTCTTATGAAGGAATAGGGCATAATGGAATAACATCTCTTTTTTAGGTTTTCCTATGTGTTGGTAGATATCACATTTCTTAATGTAATCTTTTGCATCTTTAAACAAAATTGGCCACCAAAGTACAACAAGTAACATCTTGCATGTGGTAACCTCTCCAACATAATGTCCTCTAGAAATAATTTCATGGAATTTTCATAAGAATTCAAGGAGCTCAAGTTGCATTACACATTGGTGAAGTACCTCATCCCAGTCCATTTTGTATAGATCTCTTGATATGAGTTGATAAGGCATGGCATGGATAGTAAATTGTTTTTTTTCTTAAGAACTAAAAGAATCAGGTGCACAGCTAGTGGTGAGAAACACTGTAATATCCTCCATTTATTTAGGTACCCTAGTAACTTGAAAGAGCTGAATGTCAAGAAGATCATCCTCTATGGCATGTGGGGGTTATCTATTTTTAATTCAAGATAAGTGATTAGGTCCACATTTAGTCTTCCTAGGTTTCACTACTATGTAAAATTGGAATTTTTAGAATAGTACAATCCAATGACAAATCCTTCCATGTAGTAATGGTTTGTTGAAAAGATAATTCAAGGCCTCATGGTCTGTATAGAATATGAATGGAGTAGCTAGTAGGTACTGTCTGAACTTTTTTAAAGCATAAAACATAGACAAAGCTTCATGCTCAGTGGTGGTATAGTTTCATTTTGTTGAGGTCAACTTCCTACTAGCAAAGTAAATTAGGTGATCTAAGTTTCCCTCACTTTTTTGTGAAAGTATTGCACGAACTGCCATTCCTAATGCATCAACATGGACATGAAAAGGCTTTGGCCAATTAGGGAATTTCAAGATAGGGGCTATAATTAATCTTTATTTGAGTGTTTGAAAGGCTTATTTACAAGAATTAGTCCATATGAATTATTCATTATGCTTTAGAAACTCTTCTAAGGATATGATAATCTTGACATAACTCTAAATGAACTTTTTTTAGTAGCATGTGTGTCCTAAAAATGCATGTACCTTACATTAAGTTTTGGGCACTAGCAGATGGAGAATTATAAAGACCTTGGCTAGATCCACCAAGAGTCCCTCTTTATAAATGATATGCCCAAGTAGTACCCCAAAGAGTGTTATAAATAGGCATTTCTTCAAATTTAGGGAAATTTTTAACACTCAACAATGCTCAAGCATGAGCCTTAGATTAGTGCAGTAGTCTTTAATCAACAAGTATATCACTAATCATATAAGTATACTTGGTGAAACTTATGGATAAAATCTTTGAAAGCCTCAACTGGTACCCATGAGAATACCACTAGGGCATTTTTAAACCCAAAAGGCATGACAATATAGGCAAAAGAGCCCCATTTTGTAGTAAAAATGATTTTGTATTAGTCTTCCTTAGTTATCTAGACTTAGTGATACCCCGAGAACCCATTGATAAAGGAGTATATCTCACAACCAACAATACCTTCTAGGATTTCTTCCATGAATGGTGTTGAAAAAGGATTGGTTACATAAGATGCATTAAATATACGATAATTAACATAGATCCATTTATGTCCATCTTTTTTTATATTGATTACCATGGGACTTATCCAATCAAATTCATTAATGGGAGTAATTAATCTAGTGAGAAGCATATTATCAATCTCCTCTTTTACATGCACCTAGAGGTTAGGTTTTATCCTGTATGGATGTTTTTTTACTGGGTGAATGTTGTCTATCAATTTTATATGCATTTTCCCAAGGGAAGGGTGAACTCCCTTTATTTCTCTATAATTTATTGGAAATACATCTTGATATTCTTTCAACAACTCAAAAATTTGAGATATTTTTATCTCAATCCAATAATTTCTAATTGTATCCATTTTTGGATCTTGCTATATGATAATGTTAAATTGAATAGTTTAGATGGGCTCATGATAAGGGTTGGTTAGAGAACTAGTATCCCAAATAGTTCATGAACCAATACTCATAGGGACATCTAGATGGTTCATCATTGGGTTACATGAGGTAGATCCTTCAATTTCATCTACTTGGAATTTAAGTTTATAATTTCTAAGGCAGATCTATTTATGATGTTCTTCATTTGGGGTTGTTAATGGTGTAAGGATTTTAGGAGGCTCTATAAATAATTGTAAATGTTCTTGATGAATATGGCATAGTTGGTCTTTGAGAGGACTTAGATCTCGAATGATTGCTTCATGCATGGCTTGAAGGGTGAGGCACAAGTCCATCCTAGGTGAAGAGTAAGAGAGTGCCAACATCATGTTATATTTTAATAACTACCAAAATATAGTGCCGCTATGTCTTTATTTATGAATTTACTAGGCCTATGCCCATGTGTACAAAGTTCCATAAAATGTATAGACCCAGAGGTATTTTGGTAATAATGTTTCTTTAGCTCGCTATATTATTTCATAGGTTTCACTATGAGATTTAGGTGCTTTCATGCCACTATAGATATGCATGCCTCTAACCTTATTATCATGGTTAAATCTATCATGTAGAGTAGCTCACACTTGATCCTAATATAGAAGATGTTATTTATAGGTATGCCACCATCTGGCAGTAGTACCATCAAGAATGTGATCTAAGGACCTCATCCTTTTATTTTTAATAGTATAGAACTCTTTAAGGCATTAGATGGAATCACGTACCTCCATTTTTCCTTAGAACTATGGAGCTTCATCAAGTCTCTCTAGTGTTGGTCCCACCAATGGCCCTCTCATTGCTAATCCTATGAGGTGCAAAAACTTTTGACACTTCAAAAAATGGCACGGGATGCTATCGCCTTTGTTTATGGTCCTACATAATCTTTCGATGAGATCATAATCATTATGGTCCCAATAGTTATAATCATTACTTATGGTATCTAAGATAGACTGGTTATCCATCCATCAAATAATACCATCTGATGTTAGATCATGTTGTTCATTATTCTGAGTAGTTACATTGTACAAATTGTTGATATCTTCATTGGTACTTATGTTCATTATTCTGAGGTCCATGTGTTTGATCTAGAGGTATTATCATGTATTGATTAGGATTCTCAAAGATAACATATCATTTTTAAAAGCTCAAATATGCATGATTTTCATAGCACCAGGGCCTTCCCTATAAGGCTAGATTGTCATTAGCTTTGGCCAACTCCAAAACCTCAAAATCTATTTTAAAAGAAACCTTAAGTATGTCAAATATGGTGTTCTTAAGGACTCTAATAAGATGCAATTGAGTCTTATTTACCATAAACAATACATGAGGAGAGGGATATAATGCTAGACTAGACATCTTTCAACAAGAATCTTTACTAAGAACATTCACCTTTATGCTAGTGTCTACTAGAATATCCCAAACTACCCATCTGTTGATTATTATATTTACTAATATCTCTCATCTTTTAGGGAAAATGAACTAAGAATTTCCTAACACTGGGTATGATTTAAATAGTGATATTTGCTTTGATATCTAAGGTGAGGATGGACTTCATTTGGTAGGTGGGATTTGATTTTAATCCAGACACTGAGCTAGGGAACAATGTCTTCATTAAGCATACATTTGCATAGTTCTTGAAAGTTATCCTGCACTATAGGGAGTTCGGCTTCTTTGTGCACTATAGTGCATTAGATGACATCTTTGTCCTTAAGATATTAAATCTTGCCTTAGAGTTCTTGCACAAGTGCCATTATATCATGAAGAATATCTTTTTGTTGCTATGCATCAGGATACTTCCTTGCCTATGGTTCTTCTTGATGTATTTTCTTGATCAATTTGGCCATGGATTAAGTATGACCTCCACTACATATGGTGATGTTAACTTGTTGTACTATGAGAATAGTTGTTTGTGTGTGCCATTGTGGTTTATCTATGAAAATCATGCTGACACGCTTTTCATTTTGATCTTTAGTGATGGCTGCATATAAACCAGGGCATTCTTCTAGGTGATGATATTTCTTTCAAAATGCATAAGTTGGGTATTCTAGGCAATCTCTTTGGTAGTGGTCTAGTGAACCACATTTGTAACAAGTTCTTGGTGAAAACCAACCATCACCTCACCCTTAGTATCCTCCATTGTTTTGATTATTGATAACTAAAGTTTGATACACTTCTTGTGCTCAAGCTTCATGAATGTCACTAATCAATCGATAATCATTGGTGTCATGTGTATTAGCATCATAAATATTTCAATATATAGACACCTTGGTGTTCATGGCTTGTTATATAAGGGGACATAAGACATCATGTTCCTCATTACATATTTTACAAGCTTGCTTGAGTATCACACAAATGTTCTTATATGGGCAATTATTTCTTGTGTGTCCTTTAGTTTCACAATCGCTACATCAAATACCACTATAGGACTCATGTGCATTGTTTGCCATTAGTTTTTCAAGTTGAGATTCCATGGATGTTATTTATGCCTTTATGAAAGGAATAATCCTAGTATCCATACTTCTAAAAATGTCAGCATGAAGGACAACCTATAGAGCCTCACACATGTTTGTGAAAGTAGTTTGTGACAAGCTCCATCAAAAAGGTAACAATAATCCTCCTACAAACCATTGTGCATGTTGAGTAGGATTCATTTCAAAGGATAAATTAGAAATCAAGGTCTGGAACCATGCATTATATTCTTGTATGCTCTCTGTAAGTCCCTATTTTATGTCTTTCACCACTGCTATACTCTATTGATAAAACTCAAGAATATAAAATTCTTGTAAGAATGTTGCTTTGAGCTAGTCATAATCAACCACTACTTGTTGAGGGTCAAATTTATGATACCATTTGTGTGTGCAATCTAAAAGGGTAGTTATAAATTGTGTTGCCTTTCACTCAGAGGACATGATGGCATGTGCCCTCTAAATCAGTTCACACTTATAAACATGATCGGCTACATTTTTTACCCCTTAATACTTAGGTAGGTGCAATGTCATTTCATAATAAACCATAGGTGGTTGAATAAATGATTGTTAAGAAGATCCAAATCCTATTCCTAGAGGGGGTCTACTTCCTCTAGTGCCTCCTAATCCTCCTCCAATGCCTCTAGTATTAGTGCCCATGAGAAGAGGCATGTTGGAGGGTTGACTTCCTACATTTAGGCCTGTACTCTGGCCTTGAGGGCCAGATCCACCAAGGACTTCTCTTAAAAAGAGAAGGATGTAGATTCTAAATTATTGCCTAGTGGCCTGGTCTCAATTTCCCTTATCCATTTAGTTTTTGAATCTGTACTGTCTGTATCCCAATTCTTTATATGCACTCTATCTAACTCAAAGGCATGAACAGACACTATAGTGGGGAGAATGGTTCACTTATACTTGGTTTGACTCCAGTATTCTATCTTGTTTCTCCTTTTTAGGATAAAAGTGGCAAAGGTTGTGGCTTAAAAGTGATGGATTCCTCACGCACATCCAACTCCCTGTGGCTCTTCATATTGCTTCTCAAGTTTTCCCAATCCCTTCTCATGCCACTAACTCCCATGATCCTTTATTGAGCTTCATCATAATTTCATTTTCATAGTGATTGATGTCTTGCTACGATGTTGAACCCACAATCTTGAACCAACCAATAGTTTCCCCTCCAAAAGTGTGGCTCATGCACAAGAGATTTTAGCCTTCCATGGGTAGAGTTTCCAATCCAAGGTCAATAATTAACTTCTTTATCTCAAAGGCAAATCATCTCAGATATCATCCCCTCAGTTCTTGTAGGAATTGGAACTTAGCTTCCTCAAGGTAAGAATAGGTGGGGACTACATATTCTAAAATATAGCTATTTTGAATGCTTCCTTACCAATAGTTAACCACTCTTGTCTAGGAAAATTTAAGTCATGCTAAAATATCTTGCCACTTAGGTTTCCATAATTTCCATAATCCAATATTTCTAGATCATCCTTGAGCATAAGCTAAAATCCAAGAATGTAAGAGAACTAGGACCTTGAAAAAGAATGTCTCATACAAAGAACTAAATAGATCCCATTCTACCCACCATCGTGCAATAGTTCTTGGTTCAAGATATAAAACTACAAAGTCATTTTTGACAGTGGTAACCCATTCCTTGATATTCTCTAGCATAATACACTCAAAAATTTCCCATCAGTATGCTCTAATTGCTTCATGTCCTAGCAATAAAACCAAAATGTTGGGTTTTTTTAACTAGTTAAGCTATGACATTGTAGTTTCAACCAATATGCTGGCATATTGGCCCTATCATGTGAGAGGTGAGTCTCAGATGCTCACCCGAAGTGCATAGTGAGAAATGTTCTTGAAGACTTTGGAACACAACATATGTTTGTCCATATCTTTATAATACAAATCAAGTTTTTCAATAACATAATTATACCATTATTATTCTTACTATTCTAGACTCAGCTACTATGATAATTAAGATCACCATTATTATTCAATAGTGGTAATAATAGGGAAAAAATGCCCAATACTTAGAATATTTGAGTAACATCACATAATATGGCAAATAGTTATTTATTTAATGTTTTTAAGATTACTAGATAGAATGTTGTCATTATCTTCTAGATCTTTGTGTCTTCACAAATGATTACAACAAGGGTTTTTATACTTGTTTTACCCTAACCAAGTGTGAAGATCCTAACTATCATCGACACATGGCACATAAACTCCCAACAAGCTAAGAGTCATGGCTTTTTACAATAAGTTAATATTAAAGACTCGAGCCTCTACACCCCTAGATACTTATTCTATGTTACAAATTAATGACCAAGTGTTTCATTCTTTATGGGTTGGTAAACCTCCAATCAATGGGGTCAAAGTGTCCTTAAATTGATCTAACTGCTCCCACATCCCTCACACTCTAATTCTCACATGCTCCCCTAGTATTTGGCTTCTATTTCAAGTCCTCTAGTCTGAGGTTCCTCATGACTCATTCTTCCTTGATTGGGTCCTCTCATGTTGGGTCTCCTACACCTTTGTCCTTCTATGCTTGACATGTTTCACACCTTTCTTCTAGCATGCCATGGTCTTCCCACACCATGGTCTTCTTATGTCATGTTGGTACTTATTACAAAATGGACAATAGTCCCTTTGTGTCGAATGCCAAAACTAGAACACTTATTCAAAATTTTAGGGGTCAATAATTCATATTCATGATACTTAGCTTAGTTCCTACACCAGTTTTCATCATGTCACTCATCCATCTTAGTCAATTTCCATCAATTTCCATCTCTTGTAATTCATTTACTATTTATATAATAATTAGATAAATCAATTATTATACAAATCAGTGGCTATAATTATTGCAAATTTATTCCCTAATTTATTATTCTAGCACTTTAGCCATCTAGGGTTTAACATTCCATAACTCCCTTAAAATTTAAATCATTTGGTAAACCCGAGTTACTTCAAATACCATCCAAACCCTAGCCTAGATGCTCTTAGGTTTTGTATCCTTCTTTCTCCTATTTCCATTTGTTGTGCTAGGATTTTTAGATTTCATATATTCTATTATAACAACCCTCTTTTGTTTTGTTTATTATATTCCATCTAGAAATGTTATCTCTTCCTTTAAGAATACGTGTTATGCTTAGTGATAACCCTATTGAGCATACCCAAATTCCTTTCATTCGAGCCTATACCATGGATAAACTAATATTTATAATCCCCCTCATTGATCCTTCACATCCTGATTATGTCAAATTTAATGATAATACATCATAACATGAGCAATAGAATCAAGATATTGATGATATACAAGATAAGCATCGAGACACACTTCCCTCCTTGATGATGACAATCTAATAATTATTAAAGATGAGGTATTACAAGGTTTTAGAGATGGAATTCAAGAACAAACCCATGATCATGAACATATTTTATAAGCTATATTAGAAATCAAGAAAACATCACTTATTCAATCCGCCAATCCCATAGATACTAATATTGTTACACCTACTATGAGGGTAACTCAAACTCTAAAACAACTAACTACAACTAGCCAAACATCACCAATGACATAACCTCTTATGGCTAGTACAAATCCCTCCTCTTTAGATGTATAATCCCTTTGATAGGAGATCAATTCTTTGTAGTCTAAAGTGTTACATCTTTATCAAGATGCTACTAGACCATCTTATGCCTTGAAATATCATATGCTTCTATATATACCTTTGACACAATATACAACATCAATGCCTTTGCCCTCCAAATTTTTGGTACCCAAGCTTACTCTATATGATGGTAAGGGTGACCCAAAGTATCATTTCTATGCTTTTCAGATACCATGTTTGGATGATGTGTCCAATGATTGGATCCTAACTAAGTCATTCCCTCATAGTTTAAATGACTATGTATTACAATGGTTCTATGATATTCCTAATCATTCCATCACAACATTTAATAAACTAGTAGATATGTTTTTAGCACACTTTTCAATCAACATGAATGTCAATGTTTTATATGCTCAAATTGTACAACTTAAGAAAAAATTCAATGAGCCAATAGCTGAATATGTCGTCTGATATAAAACTATATTAGTGAAGATGATTAACCCTATGGTAGATAGAGAACTCTAAGACCTATTCAAGTAGAGTTTATTATTGGCATTGCATGAATCTATACCATTCAAAAAAAGTCCATAATTTATAGATCTATGTCATACATTGAAATAATGGGAAGTCAAGCTTCTCCCCATGGGAAACTTAAAGTACACAACTGAATCATATTAAAATAATAAGAGTTCCAATAATCCCCCATATAAGGCGAGGGCCACTAAAAATAAGAATGACCAAAATACAATAGTTAATTTAGTCTCAAAGCTAGATCCTTAAATGGTTTTATCAACTCCTCTAAGGAGACCTTTGACAAATCTTCTTGAATCACCAAAACATGTTGTTGAGCAACTATTACAACATCATATCTCTCCCTCCCATCAAAGAGGTTGATATGACTAGGCCTCTTCCAAATATTTATGATGTTAATGTATGTTGTGACTATCATAAGACACCATGCCATACTACAAACAAATGCATTAGCTTACAACACAAGATGCAAGACTTGATAGATGCTAATATCATTGATTTTGGTACTCCTATAGAGGATCTCAAAGCAAAACTAAGGGACGAAAAATCATTTAAAATATTTTCATATCCATTTTAAAAGCATAAAATTAATGAGATAGTAGGCACTTTAGGTGTTCATTATAATTATCAGGCACATCTACCAATAGCATCCTATCATACTCATATGATGGACACATGTCCTATAATAATATCATTGATGTGTATCATACTATAGTGCCAACTAAACCTCTCATGACTTTATCATAGTAGGAGATAATTGATGATGACTCAAATTTATATGCACTCATTATATAAGCTTATATTGACCATCATCCTATTCAAATTATCATGGTTGACAATGGGTAAAGAATTAACATGTGTACTATTACACTTCTACAATACTTGGGTTATTCAAAATAAGATATTTATTAGACATATATAATTATTTGTGGCTTTATTGGCCATGTTTAGAGCTCCATTAGGGAGATATTACTTCCATTATAGGTTTGTCTTGCACATGTGGTCACCAGGTTCTTAGTTGTACTTAATGTTGGCACAGTTGACATGTTATTGGGTAGGCCTAGGATACATTAGCTTTGAGACATCACATCTACCCACAAATGTCTTAAATATATACATCTTAATTATGTAGTTACATTTGAGGTCCTTCCATATGATTATCCTTTACCTATTCCATATCTAGTTATAACTCCAAACATAGATTCTATTAGCAAACCTTCAATATCAATTGAGCTACCAGTGCAGGTGATGTATACTCATATATCAATACCATGTACACATACTCTCCTATGGAGACCTATCTTAGAGAGACCCCTACATTATAAACATGTTATGAATTTTATAGATCCTCTATCTACCCCATTCACACCCAGATCAATGTTATTGAGTCCCCACAACACTCCACATAGAACAACCATGCCAGTTCTAACTTCTTCCACTAGATGGGTCCCCAAGATCTCTATAGTTCATAAATGAGCAGATGAGTTCAATTAGCTCCATAGATTTATAGCCATAATTCATAGTTATTTTCAACTACAGATTACTCAATACATCTAGTTCACATATTTTAGATACTTCCTTGCATAACACATGTAGTCATTCTTCCCTTAGTTGATACAAGACATCTTGATAGTGATTCTATTATGAGACTCCTTGGTTAGTATGTTGCTCTCTACTTGTACATAGTTTCTCTTACCTCACTCATTGTATATAGTTTCATTTTCATGTATCTTTTACATAGATTATACTTAAAAAATACAAAAATATTCAAATATTTTATTAGAAAATACAATTTTTAGATTCTATGCATTTTCATGTTTACATTCTTTCTATTTGCTAGGCACTACATATGCCATCTACACTAGTATAGTCAATTTTTATCATACATACATGCTTCACCTATTCTCTTTGACTATTTTGAGATCATTACAGGACTTATATCCTTTAAATAGATATAAATTTGCTACTATCTACCTATTGGGTGCACATAAACAGATACATAGATTCATTATTGATACATATGCCCATTAGGGACATCATACTACACAGCTTCCAGTTTACCAAGTTATATATATTTTAGTCACAATAACCTTAAAAAAATAATTATGTTTGTTTTTCATGAATCTTTCAAGTCCTTGTGACCAAATTCTTAAATCATGCTTAATTTATATAAAGATTTATATTGATTTACTCAAAGAAAATGTTTAAGTATGGAAACATATAGGATTCCACTTTAAGATCTTTCATTAATTTTTTTTGTTGAGAAATTGACATTATTATACTAATAAAATTTCACTTAAAGGTTGTTATTACATATATTAATTATATCTTATCAAAATTTTCTTATGGTATTCTAAGACATCTTTAATAGAAGAGTTGTATAGCATCTAGTCCCTACCTTTGTATTGAGAATTATGTGTGCTAGAGTTTACCTGTAAATTGACAATGCAAGCTTAGAGAAATAATGAATGCTTTAACAATTTGAATTTGAAAATATATATATTATAATTTTTGGAAAAAATAGTTTATCAAATAAATATAGAGAAGAATTCTTGAAGAGCATTAAGAACAAACATAATTATAAATTTTGTTTCCTAAACTTCTAATAAAAGATAGATATGTAGCTTGTTATTATAAATACTTTAAAATATGTTAAGTGTAATATATGTTAAATGTTTTGACACCCCAATTTGTTATACAAATTAATCCTAGTACACACTATAATTCAAACTAAAATTTATTAAGACATGTAGTCAACATGGCATGCCTTGTAATGGATGTCTGTAAAGGTTTTGTGATGATCCATTACACAAACAAACAATATTAATCTTGTCAATTTTATAAATAAATAAATAATTTTTAAATAGATAGATTTTCATACAATAAAATATTTCAACAATTATTTATCAAAAAATGACTAAATAAAAAATAGTACCTAAAATTACATTTGAAATATTTATATACGATACGAATATCAATGTATAGGCATAGGCCTCACAAATTGTCTACTCAAATCAAATATAATACTATGCCAATAAATTTGAATAGGTTATTTGTACATGGACATTTAGTGATGGTTATACATTATTTGTAAATAAAAACATAAAATGTGAATTTAAAAATAAATGACATAAACACAAAACTAAATATTGTACTTGTGAGTGGAAATGACATCAAGCCTGGGAAGTATAAAATTAAAGTCAAAATTGATTAATATGTATGATAAGATAAAAATATCATAGAATTGAAGTCAAGACCCTATCCATAGACATTTTTCATTAGTGGGTTAAATTAAAACTCATGATTTTAATGCCAGCACAACAACATGTGTGGATAAAGTAGGAAGAGGAAGACTAGAGTATTTTGATGTAATACTCCCTCACAACATAGATGAATTTATAAAAATGTGAGTTGGGGAATATGGAGGAATATTTGAGAGACTTTATAATATAAAATTAATTAAACTCACACAAATTCACTCCACTTGTGTTTATGCTACTGGATACATGACACGGGCGAACCTCACAGAAGATTTTTTATTAATAATTGTATTTCATACTTCATAAGGGACTACTAAGACTTTTTTTAAATCATGTATTATAAATCATATTAAAAAAATCTAATAAAAGTACTATTTTATTAATAGTAATTATAATTATATTAAAGTCTTAGGAATATTCCCAAATAGCACATCTGAGAATATTCTAATATTTATATGAAAAAAACCTAGGAAAACTTTACAATTATTAAATTCATACGTAATTAAAAAAATATGATTGGTTAAGAAAACATGGACTAATATAAAATTGGATCTTATAGTTTCCTACCTTGGCAAGTTGCCCTGGCAAGGACTAATAATTATTGGTAGACTCAATAAACTATAAATACTTTCAAATATTTATATTGTAATGAGTACTTCTATTTCATTTATTCATAAAATATCTCATACGTGCATGCATAAGATATATTATAGAATAAAATAAAATATTTGTATTCAAAAGAGAGTTCACTAATAAATACTGACTTTTGAGTTAGTGATTAACTCACCAAGTCAAGTTTGCAAATATAACCATTAGCCAATGATTGTAGTTTAAATAAATTAAGTAATTGCAATGGAAATAAATGAATTATAATTAAATTCAACATAAATAAATAGAATAATTTTAAATAGGTACAAAAAACATGTTTAATAATATTTTAAAATATAATAACAAGACCTTAATAATTATTGTCCAAATCCATTAGTATGAAGGTTTCATATAGGGTTTAGAGGTGTATCTTGAATTAGTCACAATATGAAGACAATATTGCAAATCTAAACTTGCAAATGTATACCCATAAGTGTTAAAAACCTTGCACAAAAGTGTTATAGACATTGCTCAAGAATTTGGATTTGATCAAAGTTCAATTTTAAAATTGTTGGGATGCTTTTGGTAAGTGAAAGGAAAGGTCTAAAATAAGTTGACAATTTTATTTGCTTTGTTATAATTTCTTTTTTTCTTGCTCTAATATATATGTTATGACACCTACAACTTGAAAATAGACATTCTCCATGTTCCCTAGAATGGTCATGACATCTAAAGCTTAAGGATAAATGTGAGCTTTATGGATCTATGTTGAGGGTTTGTAAGGGTCAATAAACACCATCTAATTATCATACTCCTAAATGGTGAAAGCTACTCAATAACAATAAGTCAAAAATTAGTAAATTACATAAATTTAAATAAACTTAAAGATAGATAAAACCCAAGCTTGTACAACAAAAGTGCTCCATAGGAAATACTAGTTTTAGATGATGGTAATGCTCTAATAATTACTTGATATTTATAGAATGATTGTGAGTGATAAATAGATATCCTATGAATAATTAATAGATATCATATGTATTCTTATCATAATTATTTCTAAATAAACTAAAATGCTTGTGTATTTATAAATAATTGAATTCAAATAAGCACCTTATTGTTGTGTTAAAATTAAAACTAAACACATAAAAAGTGAAAAAAGACGTGAAAAATGGGAAGGGTGCACTTTGACCTAACAAAGATTGAAAAATGGCCCAAAAGTATAAGGATGCTCTTGGGATAAATCTTGAAATAGGAGTGAGAAAGAGAGAGAGGAGGAACTAATATGATGAGAAGAAGAAGATGGATCACTAAAAACTAATAAACATGCCATTAATGCCTGATTTAGACTAATAACCCAAAAATAAAAAGTACACTAAAATCATGTTAATTAATGATTAATAATTTCGTATGGGATATTTTTAGATATCTAAATTTTCTCTACTTTCAAGTGTGTGTAGGAATATTTTTCAAAGTAGAAAATGAATATATTTGTGAGCGTGAATCAATCCCAATACACACGAAAACCTGAAAAACCATGAAATTTTTCATGTCCATAATTTTTATGTTTCTACCATTATTTTATATGATGATATGATGGATATAAAATATAAAAATGGTTTGATTGGGAAAAAATATTGGAGATGGTAAATGCAATTATTTAGTGAGAGGCATAACTTTAACCCATAATAGTCATTATGATAAATTGATATGTCTATCTTGTAATTTGAGTGTAATTACACTAAATAATGGTTTTATCATAAGTTAACTTATTTTTAAATGCACACTTGTGCATTATATACAACTTTCACACCTCAATAAAATATTATGACACCCACACACCTTTTTATGTTGGTGTAGTGTCATTAGAAATACTACATATCACTTAGTATTTTTGTATCAACTTAACATACCATAGACACATGGAGGGTTAAATATACTCTACATCATGCCATCTATATCTTCCAAAGCTCATGTGATGTGAAAAAATCTATCCATTTACTACATGCCTGAAATACCTACCACCAACTATTGCACCTTATAAGAAGGTGTGTATACACATAATATTTTTAAAATTTTATTGATTACTAACACTTCATATCTTGCAGGAACGTGTCAAGTCTCAATCTCTCTGAGTGCATGCCTTAATGGGTACATCGAGAAAGGGGTGGGTAGACCATCAGTGCTTTGTAAGATTATCATTCATTTTTCCACTTGTCATCCACACTTTAGCCTCCTGAAATCATTGAACCCAAACATATTCTTCTTAGTTCTACCTATTCTTATCATTTACTATGTTTTATCCTTTATTTATTGCCTTAGCACCCTTTTAACCTCTCAGTTGTGCTAGGTTGACCAAGTTGACCTAACATAGTTGAGGGTCTTTTTCTTTATTTTGGTTTATTGGTCTCTTGGCTGACTTAGCATAAAACTAGAGAGTTAGACCTAAAAATGTGCTAGGTCGACTGAGTTGACGTAGCACAAATGACATTTATGAATGTTTTTAGGGTAAAATACTACTATATATACAAGGTCATTTACCACCATTTAATAAGAGTGAATAATTAATCAAATAAGTATGAACAAACATCTAACTATTGACCATTCTACTTGGGGAATAAAGTCGATAAGTCTTTTGGATGCTTGGGTATGTTGTGTAGTCTAGATCTAATTTATCTTAGAAATCTTTACATACCATGAAAATATCTTATGAATCACCTTGGCCAAGGGGAAAATTGAGGCTCAATAGGTTCATATTCAAAGGTAAGTATTCCTAACTTTATTCCTCTTTTGTAAGATTAGATAGATAGAGAATTTGTATTCTTCTCTTCCACGTATTAGGATTACCTATACATTGATGTGAGTATATGTCTTCTATACATGTTTAGTTTATTTGTTTTGTTTCTAACCCCTACTTTGTGCCATAAGCTTTGGTGTACACTAGATTATATTTACTTGTTATTAGATTAGTGAAATATTAAATCATAGGACTCTTTTAGGGTTGTGTGATTGTGTTAGATTGTAGGATTTGGAACCCTACCGCACATAGTGTGTTGTGATAAGTGATCCCCAAATTAGGTCTAGTATATCCTCACATTGGTCATGATCTTGATTAATAATTGTATGCTCCCGATTCAGAAATGTAGGTGTGCTCTATCCCATCCAATCTAGGATTGATTTATGCACATGATGCATTTTTGATTGCATACATTATGATGAACCTGATGTGAATCAAACCTTTATAGGATTTATTTCACTTATTTCATTTATATTCATCATTATTTTTTATCATATCTTTATTGTGCTAGATTGACCTGATCTAATTATTTATCTCTATGTGCAAGTTTGCAAGAATAGGTAACTAGCTTGACTAGCTTGACCTAGTATAGGCTTCAAAACTTATAGACTCCTGTTTAGACAACTAGATCGATCAGCTCAACCTAGTGTAAGTTTTTTAGGTTTTTAGACTTCTTTTTCAGCCTACTAGGTCGACTAATTTGACCTAATGCATTTTCAACACTTTTTCATCAAGTTCTTATAATACCTGATCAACCAACTCAACCCAGTTTGTAGGTTTTTGATAATTTTCTCCAAGGTTATTGATCAATAATATTCTCATTTTCATCTCTAAACCATTCAAGTTAGTTTCTATTCTTATGTATATTTCTATTTTTTTACTTTCCTTTCACAATTTGCAATCTTCAGAACTACCTCCACACAGTCAACTAGGTTGACCCTGTGGACCTAGTTTTGTGTTCTATGTTCTATGTTTTCTAAAATAACTAGGTAGACCTAACTAACCTAGTTCATTTTTAGACTTTGATTTCATAGTATAGGTTTAACCCTATTGACCTTATTTTATATGATTGTCCATATAATTTCTCAACTATACCTTGTTTCAAAGTTGGAATAAACCATATATGTTAATCACATCTTTCTTTTTAGTTGTTTACATGCTTATAATAGTTCACATAGTCTAATTAGGGGATTTTCAATTAATCATTTAGTTGAATTATTTATATTATTTTGTACACATATTCAAATCATATAACATCAACAAGCATTTAAACATTTGACTACCCAGGCCAACCTACCTGGATTTCATCACCAAGAGAGAAGCTGACTTGATACTCTAGTCAAGTATAAAGCATGGTTAACAATATATTTTAGCTAAGCAACCATTACCCTTATTTCTAAAATGTGTGAAGTGAGGGGTTAAGATCCAATACCAATCTTATATCATTACCACTATAGAAACCACCTAAAACTATCTATAGATTGTTATCTAGTACCTTGCTTATAACCAATTTCCCTTTCACATTTAAAATGATTCTTAATAATCTAATCAACATTATAGGTTTACCAAATAAATAGATTTACTTTTAATTTTTTTTCTTACTCTTTAATCAATTGTGTGTGCAAAATATTTTATTATCAGGTGTTAGTGCAAGGTTTTTCTTTGTGTGTATCAATTGGATTAGCCAATGCCAATTCAATTAATTATTTGTTTCCCTTTAGTACTTATTGATTTTCATTATTTTTAAATTGCCTTATTTTAATTCATAACTTGATAAAAAAATTCATATTCTCTACATCAGCATGAATCTAATGCATCTTACGGTTTGAAAAATAGATAAGTAAAACTAAAAATATAGGCAAAACAAAGAACCTGTATGCTATACTAGATCGACCCTACTGACCTAGAATCTTTTCCAGCCTCTATCCACTATACTAGGTCAATCTGGTCGACCCCATATTAGTTTCATCCCTTTTAGATTTTCTACCAAACTTTGTGTAATGTACTAGATCATCTTGGTTTACCCTTTATAGTTTTATAGTCTTTGTTTCTGTGCTAGGTTGACTCACTCGACCCTGTACTGCTTTCTATCATTTTTTATTCTCTATGTGGTTATCTAGTCTTGTTTCATCATGATGACATATTTTAAGCCTTTCCTTAGTCAATAACATTTCATTATTAAGGATTTGGATAGTAACCTCACTTATTTTATTACCTTTGATGAAACTATCTAATTTCTTCCTTCCCCTTTTCCTAAGCCTAAATCAATCACTACGCAATGTCATTTAACCTATTTGGGAATAATGGAGTTTTATTCTTATTTTCGTTAAGGGTCTAGATTAACAAATCAATATAGAATATAGTAATAAATATGGTCCTAATTTGTGTAACTATTTATATTTTTTTATCTTTCTAAAAATAGCAATAAATAAGAATAAATATAACTTAGCTAGAAAACTTACTGAGACTATTGATACATATGTTGAAAACCAATGTGTAAGACTAGGAAGGTGTCATAAACCTGAATCTAGATTTTTTTTGGTGAAAGGATAAGAACATCAAAAAGTGGATGGTTTAGTGTTTAGTGCTATTATCTATTGCTAACACTATTGTCCAAATTGATCATAGAGACCTAAAACTTTTTGGGTAGTTACGTTGTGCCTGTGTGAGCGTGCCTATGAAAAATAGAGCACTGGTTATCGATGAAACTCATTGTGGATCTAATTTTTCTTCAAACCCTAACCATTCATTATGCTTGATAAAATAATATTTGAGTCACTTGAGAAAGAGGGGGGTTAGTGTGTAAGATGTACTGAACATGCAATCCACATCCCTTATGTGGGAATGCTACTTATATATGAATACTCTGAAGAGGGATCAAACCATATGTAGTTTTTCCACCTAGTGTGCTTCTTGAAATAGTGTGATGTAGATAAAAATTCCAAATTGATAGTGTTTGATGTGGCTCTGGACTAGTATGAAGATTTGAGTATGTTTACAGCTATGTTGGGTGACTGTGTGCAAAGAATGGGGAATTTTGTCTTAGTGATTTGTTTATATTATTGCTTGCTTTGTAATTTTGGTCACTTCCCTTATAAATGAGCTTTGAGTGGGATTTTATAGGGAAAAATTGGTCATGGGTTAGATGTATTCATGTTAGACTAACCTAATAAAGGATAAGGACTGGATGAAAATGACTGTTAGGAATTAAAGTGAAAATGGACATGACCATTAAAAATAAGACACCTCTATGAGAATCTATAGTAAAAATAGGGCACTCTTATCCTATAGTCTTGAGACCTAGGGAACATGATTGGCATGGGGAATACTATTTGGCTGAGGTGGAATGATCGTTTAGAAGGTTTTGGATTAATGACAATAAAAAAGGTGTCTAAAAGGGTTGAAAGAGCATACAAAAAGGACCTATAGATAGGGTGTCACAAAACACACTCAAACTACCAATTTGGACATTTTATATGACTAAATTTGCCCTCCCTTTATCCTACTTATGTAACGAATTGAAATACTACGATAAGGAAAAATAGAAAGCATACTTGAGCTTACCTACAAGCATGAAACCTGTGAAGATGTATGATGTTGAATGTAAATAGAGAGAGCACAATGTGAAGCATACATTTGCAAGATAAAACAAGGAGTAGATTAGTTCTTACTAGACATGTTATGTCTAAAATAAGAACATACAAAGGCTGGGTAAAAGAGAGAGGAAGAGAAAAGAATTAATACACTTCATCAGGTATGTGAAATAATATAAAAATTGTTATGATGTTGAGTGATACTCAGTAATGTTGGGTATGTGTTGTACCATGATTAATATCATAAATAGAGATAAGTGCTCAATTCTTTGAGGTAGGTGTTTCACTAAATTTTGTCTATTTTAAGTCTTAAGGAAAACAAAAATAAGGATGGGGATAAGTGATTAGAATGAACTCGGATTTGGTTTACACATCATATCCATATATTGTGAGCACTCATCTTTGGCTAGGGAGGACTACCTACAAATAAGAAAACACTACCACAAGATGTTTGTTAGCAGATAAATGAGTGGGTTGCAAAGCTACGTGCTTGTTCTAGGAAGTGTGAAACTTTCTTAGAGATGACAGTCCACTTTTAAGAAATAAGAGAATATTAAATAACTAAAAGAGAGGTAAAGAGAGAGTGAAAGAGAGATAAAATTATCATTATTAACAACTTGTAGATAGCAGAGAGTGATAGGGTGTAGGTTAAGTACTTTGTTTGTGTTTTAAAAGTTGTTTGGGTAGGTTTTGAAGAGGCTAGAGAATTCACAATCACCAATTTTGGTAGGAATGTGATTGATATCAATTATACTTTAGAGGTCGGTAGTGAGGTGATTGATGTTAGTTAGGATGCTAAGTTTGGTAGGGGTAATAATTATCTGGGAGCTACAAAAGGTTTTCCCAAGTCTGTAAAATGGTTTGGATCAGGTCAGGGAGGTTGAGAGAGTTATGAAGGGAGATTATGACTTGGTTAAGTCTGGTCAAAGGTTTGGTATGTTAGGTAAAGGGGAAGTAAGCAAGGAAGTTTTGTAACTCCCTTATGGGGGTACGATCAGAAGTGCATAAAGTGATACAGAGTAGATATAAGGAAATATAAGAATAAATATTTAAATGACTTATATTATTAGTGATGTACTTAGCTATGATGGTCACTAAATCAATAAGTACCAGGTTGATGGTCCCTATCAGGGAGTCTGAACCTAAATTCCTAAACAAAGAGAATAAGTGGGTGCTATTGGTCCTCAAGAGCTTAGTTGCTGATTGTGATTAACTTAGGCAGGATGTTTGTAAACCTAGATGTCAAAAAATAGAATGCCTAGAGCCTGAATGAGAATAAGAATTAATTTTCTTAATTTTTATTGACCTAAACCACAAGTTGGATTTTGGCTTATATTATCGACGTCGGTGATCCCACTGACATCGATCATGATCCTATCGATGTCGGATATGGGTTGACCAATGTTGATGGCCCTATAATAGGTAAACCTTTCTATTTTTAGCCTATTTTTTGTTGTTGTGCATGCCAAGTGTGACACCCATTATAAAATGGTAAAAATAAGAGGTTACAAAGAAATTAGTTGTTTAGGAATTTAGTTTGGAAGTGGGAATAAGTCTTGGGTAGTTAGGATGAGGGGACCAGGTCTTGAGGTGACTCGTCAGGGGAGAATTAGTCATAGGGTGAGGTGGCTAGGTAAGGTGGCAATAAGAGTTTTTAGTTAACTTAATTAAGTATTTTAAATTAATTAAATGTGTGAGGGGTAAAAGTATGGGTTATGGAGATTAATTGTTATTATTAAAATGGGTATAGGGGGGTTTTGACACAGGGAGTTATACATGTTTGTGTGATGTGATTTTGTTGTCTACATTTGCCCCTTCTTATCTTGTAATTTGTATTGACATGTTGAAAGATAAAAATAGGAGTTAGATGCTCCAAGTATTGAATGAGGTATCTCCCATTAAAATGGGAATCAATGGAGGAGAAACTATAATTGAGTACTAATTTGATAAAAAAGTAATTGGATGACTGGTGGAGAATTAAGCATCACTCTGTATGTGTAGGCTACAATGAGATAATAAGGAGGAATCAGAAAGAAGTAACCAAAGCACAAATTGTAAGTGATAGCTGATAAGTCAAATCAATAAAAGTTGT
This sequence comes from Torreya grandis, assembly GCA_037957365.1. NCBI lineage: Eukaryota > Viridiplantae > Streptophyta > Pinopsida > Cupressales > Taxaceae > Torreya > Torreya grandis. Next base: position 55,154 of record JARHVA010001957.1, read on the forward strand.
ATCTCTAATGGTTAATGTGTCCTAGGTATCTGAGGTAGGAAGTGCCCCTACAAAACATAAAAGGGGTGAAGGTGATAGGACAGGCTTGGTTTCCATCCACAACACCTAATATACATGTATGTGCACAATAGCCAATTATAGTGGAATAGCTTAATTGGGTAGGATAAGCAATGCAAGGGTGGTGTAAAAGGGTCAAAGAGTGAGGAAATATTCATGATCTCTAAGCAAAGGCATCAAGGGTGAAGATTTAAATGATCTTTAATGTCATTTTGTCATGATTGGGGGAGATATATGTGATCTCTAGTTGCCCCAATGTATGGGTAAGGTTGTGTAAAGTTAGGGGTTTATGTTGGAAAATGGTATTGGAATGATGCTAACATTGGTTAGATATGTTGATATCATTAATATAAAGTGCTGAGATCGGTATGACTAGGGCAATGTTACTGATGTTGGTAGGTATAAGCACCAATGTCAGTAGGTTAGGTCAAGAATGCTGACATCAGTGGCTAACCAAACCTGACAAAAGGGGGTTTGGTGGCTAACCAAACTCATTTGCAACTTTGTCATTGGAGAGAACAAATAGAGCCTTGAGAGTGATTTGAGATGGAAGCACAAGGTGGGCACATAATGAGAGGTGCACTACCATAAGAGCCAATAGTGCCAGCTAGGAAGAGATGGAGAAATGAGGTAAGAGCCTATACTAGTTTGATTTGGTTTCTGTAATTTTTAGGCTAAATGAGAGGTGGAGTTGTAAAAAATATGAGTGGGGTGGGAGAAAATAGGTTAGAGGAGGTGTAGGATAAGTTAGGGGGAGTTATGGGTAGGTTTTTAGGGGAAATGGGAAAGGTTGGGTTTAGGTTATTTGGCCCTGGGGCCAAACTAGGTGCTGACATTGATGAGATCCAACAAAGTCACTTGACATAGAATTGAGGTCAATAGTTTCCTACTAACATTAGTCATTACATATATTGATAAATAACCAATGTTGGCATTAATACTGACATCAGTGACTGTATAAAGTAGTAGAACAAGAGAAATGGTGATTTTTGGATCTCTAGTAGAAGTATTCAACTAACCTAATGGTCGAGCTAGCCTCAAAACACCCCTTATCATCTGAGTGTTACCTACATAGGCCGATTTAGGGCCTCAATCCAATGTAGTTCTCCCAATGAGAAGGGAAAAAGGTCATGATATAATAGATTAAAAGGGATGTGACCTAAGTTGTTTGTGCATGGGTGTAGGCAAGGATGAAGTTTACACTACAAGATCATCTATCGAGGTTATTGACACACATTAGGAGAGATGTTACTCTAGATGAGTGAGAGTATATGGTGGCTATGGGTTTAAGAGGAGTGCAATAGTACTATAATGTCACATAGGATGTATCTCTGATGATAGCTTTTATTGAGACGTGGGATCATACCACCAACACCTTCCATCTATTGATTGAGCAGTTGAAAGTGATGCAAGAGGATGTATATAGGATTCTGTAGCTAACACTCCAAGGTGAGGAGAGTTTCACATGATCAAGAGAGGATCATGATATACACATGGTTACTTTATATGGGGATCATGTTAGTGAGGTGACCTACCACTATGTGAGTTTTGCATATGAGCCACTCTATATGGATGATGAGGAACAACATCATCTAAGAATCTTGATGATGATTAGGATCATGGTGTATGCATTACTAGATGTAGATGGTGGGAGATTTTTTATTTTTTTGATAGGTGTGTTTACGTAGATGATTGAGTAGTGGACCATTTTTGCTCGGGGTCCAATATTTTTGGCACAATTATATAGAGAGTTGTGGGGTTTGAGGCTACATCAGTGATACAGTTTATGTGTCAGTCATCTACTACATTATTGGGTGTATGAGCACATCATAGTGACATGACCTTTGGGGTTACATACCACTATCTTGGCTAGGTTCAGGGTTGGATTTAGATGGTAGAGAGATGGGATGGCATAGACTCAAGTGGATGGTGTCATGTAAGACATCACCTACTATAGGTGCATGATCAAGGGCTTGATCCTTGTAGATATCATGTGAAGACCATATCTGACATACCCAAGTTTTAGAAGGCAAGGAAAGTAGCTTGTTGGGTTGCAGAGCTCACTATGGGTCATGGGGAATTGGGTCAATGAGTTGGAGATGGTACCCATAGCATGGGTCAAGAGGTAGTTTGGGTTACTATAGGATATTCTACCTACCTTCCCTTGATACATGAGGGATGACATAGAGGCACTCTTACCATTACTTGAGGAGATCGATGGGCTATATTTTGAGGAGCTACTAGTAGGGCCAAGTGTTGGGGACCTAGGGTGTATAATGGCCTATACATTTTGGTGGGTAGGGTTACATCTGATGGTGGAGGTCAGGAGGCCACCAATATATTTATAGGGGTTAGTCGAAGAGAGGGATGCAGTGTTACAAGCTTGAGATACCATAGTATAGGCTCAAGATGCAGTAGTGCTAGCTTGAGAGATGGCCTAGGTAGAGGTTTTAGCCTTATAAGGGTAGGTGGTGATGTTGCATGGTCAGATTAGGGATCTATAAGGTCAGATTGCATCACTATAGGGCCAGGTGATTATTTTATAGGGTTAACTGACTGCAATGATAGTAGAGAGAGATAGTCTAAGATAAGTATGTCAGGATACTCCTCCTCCTCATTAAGGATTAGTACAGGCTGGCCATCATTAGTGCTATGGGTCTTCCACATATTGTATCTATGGTGAGGTATTTGATTGCCCTAGACGAGATTGCTTATTATGAGAGGGCAATTAGAGAGTTCCCATAGATATATAGATATTCAAAGTTTAGAGAGTAGGAGAGGTCGATGTTATGTGCAATGGATTTTAGCTCATGTCGATACATACAGACAGAGAGTGGTGATGATATTACCTCCTCATGACCACGTGGAGAGCCTCAAGGACCCTGAGTATCAGAGTTTGCTAGATGTTATATGTATACTAGCTTGCAAGTTGAAGATGTACATTTTGAGAGAGATTTATGATGTTATGATGAACATGTACTTGGATCACATATTATATATATGAGATGTTCATTTATTTCCATGTGTTTATTTGAGATGCATTGATTATGATTGTGATAATGATATGGATGATGTTTATTTTATGCTATGTTTAATGTTGATCATGTTATTTGAGTTTAGACTAGCCTTTCCCATTTATGTGATGGTATATGCATAGTTGATTGGTTAGTTTCATCTTAGCATTTTTCCATGTGTGATGATTTATGTTTAAAATGAATAAAGTGGTTATTTTATTTTATTTCTATGATGGTGTATACGTAAAATAAATAGATTGGTTATGTTAGTGTTGGTATGACATTATTTCTTCATCTCAAATAGAGATATCGACATGTGACGTGGATGGGAAAATAAAGAGGCAAAATTCTTGTGCATTGGCAAAGACTTTAATTTTAAACATAAATAGGTTCAGGAAAATGAGCCTCTTTCATGCCTTATATCTTTGAACCATTGTGTTTGTTAGAGAAGCATCATGTTTACCATATGTTAAGTGAGCTTCATAGTCCCTTGAAAGAGTATGAGGGGAAAAAGGGTAGAATGAGGAAAAAATGTTTAGATAGCATAACCTACCAAGTAGAAATGATATGTCCCTTTTGTGGGTGACTTGAGAGCTAATATATGCAAGTCCATGACTAAAAGCCTTTTTTTTTAATGTAAGTTGATTAATGCGGGAAGCCTACAATAGGATTTTGTGTAAGTTAAGGTTGTGCAAATAGGTGAGGAGCCCTTAGCATTTGTTTTTCCCTTTGAAAAAAAATGCTTAGCCATCCTTCAAGGGAGTGGTCTAAGTGTTTGTTTTTAATCTTAAATAGCTATCCTTCAAGGGAGAAGTCTACGTTGAAAAGCATGACTTGAGATTTTATAAATTTTTCAAATATACCATTTTTTTTTGCTTTTGGTCATGGAAAAGACTATAAAGGCTTAGGATTTTTCCACTTTGAGGATAAAACCATACCACCGTGTAAGTTATCTAAGTATATAGGAATAAGGGTGAAGAGGAAGGGAAATGAATGTAATAGGGATGCTCATGGGATGAGCTCAAGTAAAACATGAAAGAAAGTGACACTAGTTTTAACAAAAGAATGGTCATAGATGTAAAGCATTTAAAGGCTCGAATTCTGGCCTTCCTTCAAGAAAAAACAATCAATAAGTTCTTAAACAATAATTGTGAGTTATTATATAAGGTCCAAGCCAATTAGGAGAAAACTTACCCCATTTGCTTTTTTCCATGTTCATCACATGTTGATTTTATTTTAAGATAAGATCTCCTATATTGGAATCTTGCTCCTTGAGGTTTTTTTATAAGCATGTTTGATACACTCTTGATAGATTTGGAGGTGGTTGAGGGCAATGAGATGACATTCATCAAGCAATTCAAGTTGAGCCAAACGTTCTTGGCAAAAGTCATCGTTAGTAAGTATGTCATGTAGAGAAATATGAAGAGAAGGAATTTGGACCTCAAGAGGTAAAAAAACCTCCATCCCATATACCGATGAAAAAGGTGTAGCACCCATAGGGGTTTGAATGCTAGTATGGTAAGCCCATAAAGCAAAAGGAATGTGTGTGTGTTAATCCTTTCCCATATCATTGACTACCTTCATGATAATTTTGGTCAAATTTTTGTTATAAGCTTTTGCCTATCCATTAGCTTGGGGATAGTATGGTGATGAGAAGCTTAATTTGATTCCAAATGCATCACAAAGATCTTGAATAGTCTTATTTTTGAAAGACTAGCCATTATCTATTATAATCTTGTGAGGTACACAAAAATGACAAATGATGTGATGGTTAATGAAATCAATATTTTTTTTAGCTTTAATGGAGATGAGAGGGATGGCCTCGACCCACTTGGTGAAGTATTCAGTGGCAATAATGATATAATGATGATGAAGTGATGAATGAGGGTTAATCTCTTCGATTAGATCTAAGCCCCATTGGGAGAAATGCCAAAAGTCTTTAGCAACTTACAATGCATGACTAGGAATGTGAAAGAGGTTAGCATGTTATTGACACTTGACACAATGCCAAATATAATCAATGTAGTCTTGATGAAGTGTGGGCCAATAATAACCAAGTCGAAGAATACGTTTGACAATTGTGTGACCATTGCAATGCCCACCATAAATCCCATCATGGACTTCCTTAATAGCAAAAGGTGTCTTAGTACTAGCTAGGCATCTAAGGAGAAGACCATCAAAACTTTGCTTGTAAGGAAGTCCCCCTAATATAGTGTAACAAGTGGCATGTTTTATGAAGGTCCATTTCCCATTATTAGAAAGATCGGGATGGGTAATAGAGAAGGAAATATAATCTATGAGTTATTTGTACCATAAGTCTTGTGGGTTGATTTTTACATTTTCAACAAAGAGGATGTTAGCTGTGACATAGGAAGGCAATGTTAAGTGATGCACAGTGACATAGATTCTTAAAAAGGAGGATGAAGAGGGTATGTATGAAGCAAATGAATCCATCATGTTAGAAAACTTGTTTGTAAATCAAAGAATAGTTTGCAAGACATAAGAGTCAAATGATCCCAAGAGAGTATCTACATGATGTTTATACCACTGCAAAATTTCATTTTTACATAGTAGGAACCATTAACTTGGTTAACCACTAGTTGAGAATCACCAAAAATGGTTATGGATTTGATACCCAAGAAGAGAGTTGTTTGAAGTCCTAGAATCAAAGCCTCATATTAGGCCATATTGTTAGTGCATTAAAAATCTAGTTTAAATGACAAAGGCATAGGTTCACTATCAAGAGAAATAAGAATGACCCCCGCACCCCCACCATGTTGGCATTTAGATCCATCAAAGAACATCATCATTTGATAGGAGATGTCATTAGTGAAGAGTGTTGCAATAGATTCATTAGGAAATTCAAGGTTGGAAGGTTGATTTTCAGGTAAAGGGGTAGCAACTAACTAGTCCGTGATTGTTTTCCCTTAAATAGATTTTTGTTGAATGAGCTCTAAGTCTAATTTATCAAGAAGCATGAGCCACCGAGCTACACATTGGTTGTGATATGGTTTGGAATACATGTATTTGAAAGGTTTAGTATGGGTGACCACATAGGTTTTGTGATTTAGGAGATAATGGCAAAGTTTAAAGGCAAAAAATACCAATGCAAGGCAAAGTTTTTTAGAATGGGTATATCGAGTCTCATAATCAATAAGTGTGTGGCTTATGTAATAAACCACCTGCTCTCGATGTTGGTCATCTCAATGTGCAATCACAACACCTAAAAAATGGTCTATTGTAGAGGTGTATAAGTAAAAAGGCTAATTTTCCTTAGGTGGAATAAGAATCAGTGGAAAATAAGATATTGTTTAAGTTCATCAAAGTATTCTTGGAAATCTGTATTCCATTAAAAGGAGACATCTTTTTTTAGGAGATGATGAAAGGGTTGGCAGTGATCTGACAACTGGTAAATGAAGCATCAAATGGACTGAAGTTTTCCTCATAGGTTGTGGAGTTGTTTGATATTAGTAGGTGGAGGCATCTATAAGATTGCTCTAACCTTATCAGGATTGACCTCAATACCACAAAGAGAAATAATAAAACCTAAGAGTTTATTGGAAATAACACCAAAGACACATTTTTTTGGATTTAATCAAATGTTATATTGGAGGAGACGAGTGAATATGGTTTTGAGAATTTTCAAGTGTTCTTGACGAAGTTTACACTTGTCAAGTAAGTCATCCACCTAATCCTCTATAATTTTTTGTAAGAGACCATGGAAAATGTAGTTCATGGCACATTGGTAGGTTGCACCATCATTCTTTATGCCAAAAGGCATGACCCAATAATAGAAGGTCCCCCATGGGTAATAAAGATTGTCTTATGTTGATCCTTAGGAGCGACCAAGATTTTATTATACCCAGGGAATCTATCCATAAGTGATAGCATCTCATGGTTAGTTGTTAGATCAATAAGTCAGTCAATACTAGGCAATGGGAAATCATATTTTGGACAAGTGAGGTTTAAATCATGATAGTTAGTGTAGATACGTATTTCCTCGATAGATTTTGTGATAGGAACAATACTGGAAATCCGTTATGAGTAGTCGATGGGTTGGATAAATTTAACAAAAAGGAGGTGCTGGAGCTCTTCTTTGACAAGGAGAGCGATATGATAAATCACTTTGTGAAGCTTCTGCTTAACAAGTTTCGTATCTTAATTGGGGACAATGTTATGGGTGATGATAGAGGGGTCAATACCAGACATGTCATCGTAAGACCAAGTGAAGGATTTGCTTTGATCATTAAAAAATGTGGCATAATCAGCTTACTCAGAGGACTCTAAAGATTATCCAATCTTGAGGATGCAAGGGTTATCATGGGAGGGTAGGTTGATGCCAATGGTTGATTGATTTATCATAGCTTGAATTTTAGATGGGAGTGATCATTAGATATAGGGATCATCTACACCCATATAGGTGAGAATTTCATCATCATCTTGACATTAGACAATGTTAATAGTGGGAGAATCTTCATCAATTATTTCAAGATGAATGAGAGGAAAGAACCTTGTTTCCTTACCCTGATGATAGGTGAGAGGAACCAAATGGACGACATTTATTGAAAAAAAAAAAATAGGAGGTATAAATACCTCTAATTTGGTAGGTGACTGTGGAGAAGGTGGAGAAGGAGAGACTGGTTCTTTGACAATTGGTTTATGGGATGTTTTAGTGAGTTTATTTGGTTCACCATATGCCACCCCATGCCTCTTTTTAGAATTTTCAATGGTATTTATGGTAGGATATTCAATAGGAGTATGGACACCTTATTCATAATGACTCAAATCAAATCCTTTCTAGGCATACCTATAGAGATAGGGGTGAGTGAATATAGGGTTAATTAGGAAAGAGAAGTCACAGGTGAATAGTTGTGGTGAAGAAGATGGCTTATTGACATTGAGAGCTTGATCAATTCCCCCATATGTGAAATTGGTTCGAAGGTTAGGGGGGCCATAAAGGATGACCATCCCAATACGAGGATCATAATTTGGGTGTATGTGAATCCTTCAATATTATTTTGGAGTATAGAACATGTCAAGCATCAACAAATGATATTTGTAGAGTGATAAATGTTGAAAGGTCTCCTCCATGGGATCCTTATTAGGAATTTGTGTTACTGGTATCTGTGTAATCATGGGAGTGGATCTTGTGGAAGCTTCAAAAGCATCATGTGAGGAAGAGGATGTTTTCAATGGGATGAGAACATCATTAGGAATATAGGTCATATTATGTGTTTTAAATGGGGGTGGGTTAGTAGGTATAACATGTATTTGTCTATCATATTCAAACTTGACATAGTGGTTTAAAGTTGAGGGTGCACACACCATAATACGTATCCAAGGTCATCCAATCAGTATGTTATATTGTAAATCTCCTTCCACAACATAGAAGAGCTCAAGAATTGTGTGGGAACTTACATGAATATGTAAGATAATAGTACCCATTGTAGTAGTTGTACTATTGTTAAAAGAATGAAGTACTGCATCATTTTGAAACATAAAATTATCGAGAAGGGCTAGTTATTTTTAAGCATGGGTGGAAATAATATTAATATTGGATCTTCTATTGATCATAACTCTCTTGATATGAGTTTGATCAATATATGCAGTAATAAAAAGGGCAGCATCTTAATCTTTGGGATGTTAAAGTGGAATTTCTAAATCACTAAAAGAAATCAGGGAGATGGAATTAAGGGAGCTGACTAAAGTTGTAAGAGGTTGGGGATAATCCAATTTTACCTCAATTACTTGCAAAGCACTAGTCGAATATTGATGGTGTTGGGATGAGCTTGGAATTAACTCATACAAAGACATTTTCACAAGAGTTTGGTGAAGTTGTTTCACCATTAAGCTTTGGAAAATGTCTAAAGATGTTGTTTTAGGAATACCCAAGATGAAAATCCTAGGGTTAGTAGGGGGAGTGTCTTTGGTGAAGGGTGGGTCCAAGGCATAGTGACCTATTCCTTAGCTTTATCTTTTTGGTTTTGTGACCATGTGGCCACATTAACTATGTTGATTTGGAAATTTGGAGGTGGTAAAGGGGTTACGATGACATTTTTGGGTTTGAATTTAGGTAGAATATTAGGAGGCACTATTGATGCCAAAGGTGGAATAATGGGTAGGTTAACGGGAGTATCATCGAAGAGAGTGTCAACTTCTAAGTGTTGTTGAATAACCGTTGTGAGGGCTTTACAATTCTCAGTATCACGTCTAGGTGAATGATGATATAAACATACTTGTGTATCATCAAACCAAGATGGCTTCATTCCAAGAGGACTATATGACTTAATGGGAGGAAGAGTTATTATTGAAGATTGCAATAATTGATGTAAAAAAAAGCTTTGAGAGCCTATAAGCAGGCTTCCACTTGTTGTACTAATAGGAGTAGACACCATATTTTGTTTTAGTATTGGAAAGGTAATTTTATATGGTGTCTTATTTGGTGATAGTGGAGTTACGTGCTTTGCTATCACTTTCTTAGTGTCAGATGTGAGAGGCCTACCAGATGGCAAGGGCAAGAACGGAGGTAGGTCAACCTTTTTTTTTGGCTTGGTTAGATGATATTACAATAAATTTGAAGGATGTGGCCCAAAAATAGATGATAAATTTGAGGGTTGAAGAAGAGATTGATAAGATCTAGGCAACTTAAAATTCTTCTATATTTTAGGGTGAGAAACTTTAACTTGTGGTTGAGGAGTTAAATCTAATTTCACCTATGGATGAATTAAATTAGAAATAGGGTGTACACCTAAGGGCCTAATTTGCTTTAATGTAATAGATTCCAATGAGGAGGAGGTTATGACATAGATGGCTAAATTTTTTATGCTTTTGGTGAAGAATCTCTAACTCTATCAAAGACCTTAGGGTAAAGGGTAGTAAGCGTATTGGTGATAAAGGTCAACATTCACTATGTTGGATATGGATTTTTAAGTTGGTCCCAAAATACCTCATGGTCAAGCTTCATGGAGTCAAGAAATTCTAGACTTTTCACCAAACGTGAGTAGGGTTTTGATAAAATTGAAGTAGGCATTACGGTTGTGTCTTTAGAAAACTATGGTATTTGGGAAAGAGGGAAATTTTTGGTTTCTTCTACTTTGGGCCAAAGATGAGAAAGAACTACAATGGGGTCTTCTTCGACAGAGGTGGGAGAAGAGACTTGGTCTACCATGGGTGGAGAGGAGGTAGGTGAAGTAGGTTCCTCATGAGGGTAAAACATAGGTATTATGGATCCCTTAACATGTGGGTGAGGCATGGTTAAATTGAGATCCTCCATAGGTAAAAGAAGGGGTAAGAGTGGTGAAATTGGAGTAAGCACAATAGGTCTTTTGTCTATTATGGGAGTAGATGATATGGAGTCTTCTAGGTGTAAAGGTGAAGTGGATAGGGTACCACTCTCTATAAGTGAAGGAGAAGTAGGCAAAGAAGGTTCCTCAAGAGGGTATAATGTAGGAATGATGTTCCCCTCAATATGTGGTTGAGGAATAGGTAGGTTGTGGTCTTCAAGTGGTAAGAGGATAGGTAATATTGGTGTAAATGGAATTAGGATTACAGGCTCCTCAGGTGGAAAAAGGAGTGGTAAAGGAGGTTCTTCTTCTCAAGGGAGTGGAATGGGTGAAATGGGTTCTTTTATCTGATAAGGAAGAATGATCAAAATAGATGCCATTGAATGTGGGGGAGGAGTCGATGAAATAAGTGTCTCCTATTGAGGGGCTAGTTGAACCAAAGATAAAGGAAAAACCATATAGATATTATGATCACTTGAGTTAGTTGTGGACTGGACAATATTTTGATTTAGTGAATGGTTAGGAAAAGGGTGTTTGAACACATCCATACTTTGATCAAGAAGTGTGTTAGGATTATCCAGGATGAGCTCACCTCTATCAAGCATATCTTGAACAATTTTCTTGAGTGTCTTGCAATTATTAGAGTTGTGGCCTTTAACTTGATGGTAACTACAAAACTCATCTTCCTTATACCAGGTTGGGATAGGATGGGAAGGGTTAGAATATATAGGAGGTTTAATCTTAGGAAGGGTTATGACACCTTGTTGCAATAATTTATCCCAAATAGATGTATATGATTCCCTAATGGGAGTGATTGTCTTTGTTCATACAATTGTTGGAATTGCTTGGTTAGATTTTGAGAAGTCAAAGAATTTGATTGGGTTATGGTTGTGGAAGAGCTTGACTTAATAGCCACTACATTGGTGGATCCTTTATCTTTTTGGTTAGAGGGAGAAGTTTTAGAGGAGGAGTCATTTATCTTGGTATTGGGATTCTTACTGCACAACTTGACTTTGCCTTCATCAATAACTCGAACCTCTAGTTTACGTGCCATTGTAAAAGCTTCATCAAATGTGTGGAAAGTTTGAGCATATAGTGTGGATGAGATGTGCTTAGCATATGCCCTTGAGAAAATCTCAATAAGCTCAAGTTGGGGTAAGGAGAAAGAGAGTTGATTGATCAAGCTTCTCCAACGAGTGACAAAATCAGCAATAGACTCATCATCGAATTGTTTGTTAGAATAAAGGTATGTTATAGAAACCTTTTTAGAAATGTTAATAGAAAAATGGTTTGGGAATATTTGTGCAAGTTGGGTAAATAAGAAAAGGGAGTGCTAAGGTATAGAGCTATACCAATCCAAGGAAGCACCTAAAAGAGACATGGGGAAAGTGTGAAGTAGTAATGCATCATCATGTCATATTAAATAACAAGCATGTCTAAATGCTCGCAAGTGTTGTTATGGGTCCTCTTTACTTTGAAAATGAATAAATTTAGGGAGCTCCCATCGGCTTGGATAAGGGAGAATAGGCACAAAAGGATGGATTGGTTCATTTCATATTTGATCATAAGATAATATATTCTTTGAGCTAGAAATGGATGTCTCTACATTAGACATCTTGTCCATTAGCATCTTAACGAGGTCTGGAGGGGGATTAGTTTGGGGTATTCCTCCTAAGTTATAAAGAAGCTGATCAGAAGTAGAGGGAGCATATGGCATAGCTTTCTGAGGTTGTGTCAAGGCAACATAAGGACAATGAGTCATAGTCTAAGGTACAAAAAGAAAAGGGAGTTATCCCATTGGGTTATAGACTATGCCTTGGTTGGTTATTGTTATTGTAGGTTGAATTATTAGCATGGTTAGACTGGATGAATGGTGAGTCATAACTTGGGTAATTATAGGCACAGGGGTGGATGGAATAGGTACAACTAAATTCTTGAATGGGGTATGACTTGACTGAACTAGTTATGGTTATGAATATAGGGAAGTTACTCCACTGTTTATGTGGGATTGGGTGGTTGGAGATGCAACATTTTGGACATTATTTATACTTAGGTTATTTTTCAAAGTGGTGGTTTCAGTAACCATGGGTAAAATAGTGGAGGTAACTAAAATTGAGGTTGTCTTGATTAAATAGGTTGGCATACCATAGATTGGGTGACCTAAATAATTATGAGTTTGGCTCATAGCAAGGTAATGCTAAAGGGTTGCCACATTGTGATCAAGAAATTTAGCAAAATATTGATCTCCCTTAGGCACAATGGGAATTTGGTTAGGGTTGGGAGTATGCTCTATATCTAAAATATGCTCCATGATAGAATTAAAAGTGAGAGGGGAAGGTAGAAGTGATTGCTGGCTTGCATAATCAGCAAGAATTTAAGCCTGAGCTCATGTCAATAGCATGCAAGAGGTGGTTTAAATAGTGTTACTACCCTATATTTAAAATAGAATAAAAAAAACTAGGTTTGAGTGTAGGTAAATGGATTATTTTAGCTTGCTATTTTGGGTAGATGAAACTACACAGTCATTGACATTGGTAGGGGTGACTGATATCGGTAGGAATAATTCATCGACATTGGTGGAATAACCAATGTCGTTAGGTAAAGTCTACAGATACCAGTAGGGTTAGCTGATGTTAATCACTATGAAATCCTAGGAAATGAAAAATCTAATGTTTTAAGAAATTAAAGGTTAAAAATAGGTAAAATAGTGGATGTAAAAGGTCTGTGTTAGAAGGAATGACACTCAAAAAACCTGAGATAATAGGTTATACAAAATGAGATTTTGAAATAGTATTAATTTTGTGAATAAATACAAAAGTGTTCTTACCAACTCAAAAATATATAAGGCAATTGAAAAGGAGAAAAAGAACATTCAACCAACAACTATTAAGTCCTAGAGATTAATTTTAGTCTCATGTTGGCTTATGCCTTAATTAGATAGTGAGAAGAGAATTTGGTTATCAAAGTTACTAGGAAGTAATCTAGAGCTGATTTTAGGTTAGTTTTGGTACTCAAGAGAAAATCTATGTTAGACCAGGTACGTGGCTTGTTATAGGAGCTTGTTTTCCACACTTCATGAACCTGGATTTGAGCCAAGCTGCTTAGCCAAAATATACCTTTTGTCTAGAGATTATACTCCACCAAAGAATAGAGTGGGTTTTCCCCTTGGTGGTGAAATTCAAGTAGGATAGCCAGGTAGAGTAAAGTGATCTACTAGGTGATGAAATCCTAATGAGCCTTTTCTTAAGTGAGTTTATATGCTTGTTTATGTGAATGTGATTTGGTTGTATAAAATAGGTATACTATGATTTATCTAAAATCCTTGTAATTAACTAGGTGAGTTAATATGCAATAAGAAAACTATGAAATGTAGTAAGTTTTAAACACAAATCTGAAATGTTTAAATTCAAATGAAAATAGAGAGGAAATAGGAATAGAGTATGAATTTGAATATCATAATGTGCATTCAAGAGGAAGTAAAGAAGGGATTCTTTTTTTTTTCTAATCACTTATCCCCATCCTTATTTTTGTTTTTCTTAAGACTTAAAACAGACAAAATTTAGTGAAACATTTCTGGCATGCCTAGTGGGGCATTCTCATTCATAAAGTGAAATAAGAGCCTGAGGGATTCTCATTCAAGCTCTAGTCATTGTATTTTTCAACATCCAGGTTTACAATCACCCTACATAAGTCAATTACAATCAGCAACTGAGCTCTTGAGGATCAACAACACCCACTTATTCTCTCTGTTTAGGCATTCAGGTCTAGACTCCATGATAGGGACCATCAAACTGGTACATATCAATTCAAAAACCACTACATCTAAGTACATCACTAATACCATCCTTATATTTACTCTGCATTGCTTTATGTAGTTCTGACTATACCCCCGTAAGGGAGTTACAAAACTTCCTTGCTTGCTTCCACTTTACCTAACATACCAAACCTCTGACCAAACTAACCAAGTCATAATCTCCATTTCATAACTCTCTCAGCTTCCCTGACCTGATCTAAACCATTTTCCAGACCCGAGAAAACCTTCTACAAGCTCCCAGATAATTATTGCACATACCGACGTCAACAACTTAATTGACATCAGTCACCTCACTATCAACCTTGGTAGTATAACTGATATCTGTCACACTCCTACTGATGTTGGTGATTGTGAATTCCCTAGCCTCTTCAAAACCTACCTAGACAACTTCTAAAACACAAACAAAGTACTTCACCTGCACCCTGTCACTCTCTGTTGTGTACATGTTGTTATTAACGATAATTTTATCTCTCTTTCACTCTCTCTTTACCTCTCTTTTATTTATTTATTTATTATTCTTTTATTTCTCAAAAGTGGACTCTCATCTCTAGGGAAGTTTCACACTTCCTAGAATAAGCATGTAACTTGGTAGCCCACTCATTTATCTAATAACAAACATCTTGTGGTAGTGTTTTCTTATTTACAGATATTCCTCCCTAGCTAAAGAGGAATGCTCAAAACATTTGGATATGGTGTGCAAACCAAATCTGAGTTCATTCTAATCACTTATCCCCATCCTTATTTATGTTTTCCTTAAGACTTAAAATAGACAAAATTTAGTGAAACATTTTTGGCATGTCCGAAGGGATACCCATTATAAAATGGTAAAAATAAGAGGTTAGGAAGGAATTAGTTATTTAGGAATTTAGTTTGGAAGTGGGAATAAGTATTGGGTAATTAGGATGAGGGGACCAGGTCTTGAGGTGAATCATCAGGGGAGAATTAGTCATAGGGCGAGGTGGCCAAGTAAGGTGGCAATAGGATTTTTTAATTAACTTAATTAAGTATTTTAAATTAATTAAATGTGTGAGGGGTAAAATTATGGGTTAGGGAGATTAATTTTATTATTAAAATGGGTTTAGGGGGGTTTCAACATAGGGAGTTATGCACGTGTGTGTGATGTAATTTTGGTATATATAGGTGGATCAAGAATATAAAGGTTGGCCCTTTGGCTCCATCATCACTTACTATGTAGTGGAGCTATGTGATCATGTATGTGTTAATTGATGTTTGGAACTATGTGTCCAATCCCTATTAGTAGGTGGCTCAAGAATACAAAGTCTAACTAGTCCTTTGGCTCCATCATTACCCACTAAGTGTGAACTATGAGATGATACTGATATGAATGTTTGTTGTATGAGATGGCTCATGAAGCCCATGAATACTTTGTAATCTAATAATGTGGTATGGATAGTCGAATGTGTAATGAGAACTAGGCCAATGTTGACTGCTCTAAAAGGTGGAGATTAGGCTTGTATAAAAGTAACTCTAAAAATGAGAACTAGGCTTATATAAAAGCCACTTTGAAATGATACCAACCACCTACAGATGGAATAAGGCATGCAACTACTGATAATTCTTGGGTAATACAATGAATTATAAATAAAAGAAGGTAAATGTGTCGTGCATATTACCCCTAATCACTAATGTCTATAACATGGATTCTGATATGGAAGTTGTACCAACTACCCAATCTAAAACTAAAAGTGAGAGCCATCATGCCACACATGATGCCCCCTATATCTAGATAACCTGAGTAAAACTATACTAAAATTTCACAATATAAACTGGAATGTAGCTAAAAAAAATATAATTGACCTTACCTTTCTATCTATTTCTAAAAAAATTGGGTTTTTGGTTGTTTGGATAAGAGTGCCAAAAAGTGAACACTTTGGTGTCCAACACTGCATTCCAAATGGGAGGCTCTTGTCCTTTACTATTTTTTATGATTGTTCTATATTTGCCACTATTTTTTTGGTTTGCTCAATGTGTTTTTAATTTTGATTACTAGTCTGAGTGTTTCTAAAAATTGATTTTGACTGGTAAAGGGCTCTGATCTCTACGACAAAACCTCTATTTGTTGCCCCCTCTTTTGAGGTTATGAATGAAGACCTTACAATGAATGCCCTCAAAATAAATATCCCTGCAAGTGTGTTATGCTATGAAATACATGATATAACAATGATAATCCAAAAGATGTCTCAAGATATATCATATTTTGTATTAGAAATTATTAGATCAACAGGGGTATACCTAGATAGATGTAAAAATGTAATATCATGTGTAATATACTGAACTAAAACTTGAAATCTTGTTAGTTATAGAGGAGGGATGGAGTATGATGTCCATCATGGCATCCAAGAAGTCAAGATAATGCATGATGTGGATCATGGCTCTATAAATAACTAGAAATCAAACAAGAAAACAAGCATGCAAGATAAGAAGCAATAAGCATAAAAAAGAGGCCAAGGGTACAAGAAAACAAAGGACATGGGAACATGTCACTCAAACTAGGAAATCAAACATACAAGGCATGTTCAAATTCCCACATACACATATAAATATAAACAAGCAAGATTGGCATGAGGGACACAAGCACATATAAGAGTAAAATCAAAGGATATTGGCAAATGTCCTAAGGCACACACAAGTAACAAAATAGAAACTAAGAAATGCAGTCACATCTAAATAATCAAAGCAAAAAAATAAGGCATGTAAACGCTAGAAATACTATCACATCTAACTGGTTAAAGAAAGAAGTGAAAGTATGCAAAACATGTAGTACAAGACTAAGTATATGCTAAGAAATACACAAGTGCTATATACTAGTGATTATTGATAGAATAATCTATGTAAGCTAGTAAGTAATTTACATCAACATGATAAGTAGAGTGTGTGGTGTAGGAATGACATAACCTAGATGGTGTAGTCATGTAGAAGATGCCTTTGATGGGTAGATATGATGATGTATGTCTTGAATGTAGAAGTAAAATGACCCCTCAATGGGTAGAGTGAAGCAATCAAAGATCTGAGTGTCACTACACACACTCAAATAAGATCAAGTGAAGCATGGTAATCTAGATAAATCGATAAACAACAACATATAACAACAAAATATAAGTCTAACATGATAGTACAAATGTAAAGCATGGAAAATGCATATAATTGAAAAGTTTTTGGTGTTTTGAGTTATTTGAATCTTTTTGTATTTTGACATGTTATATTATTTTTGGTATTTTGAAATATTTTATTATTTTTGGTATTTTGAAATAATCTATGTACAAGTAATCATAAGGAAACTATGTATAAGAAATCAAAAATAAACTATGTAAAAACTAAGATGAGAAACTATGTACAAGTAATTTGAGAAATTATGTACAAGTAAGACAGAAGAAATGATACTAACCAATGAGTCTCATAATATAATCCCTGTCATGTTGTCTTATATCAAGGAGAGGGATCATGCATGATCTTGAAGCATGATGGAAGGGCTGAGACTATGACTTTGAAAGTTGTGTATGCTATAAGTGATCTAAAATATTTGTAGTGAAAGTTGAATATGGATTTCCCCTATAGCTATGAGAAGTGGATGTAACTATGGGGCTCTTAGGGACCCATATATTAGTATAATAAGCTATCTAAAAATGTGCTCTATGTGTAGAGGCATGAGACCTCAATGATATTGCCTTAGGTGTGAATATTGTATTTGGAAACTATCTAGAGTCCTGAAACTATCAGTGATATAGTGGTCACTCTAAGAGAGGCCTCCATGGAAGTGCACGGTATCTTTATGATGGCAAGGGAGGCCTTGACTATGTTTGAACCTTAATTAGAGGAAGAACTATAACTGATGGAGGATCTGAAATTGTATCAGAAGGGGTACTAACTTGAGTGAAAAAGCTATAGGCATGGGTGTAATCAACCTACATATCTTCATAAACTTGGGTGATAGTATGTACCACATGATCTACTATAGGCATATATCTGGTAGTAGGTGCGGTATAAGAGCTAGGTAAATGAAGTTTTAATGAAGGAGGAATAGATATACCTGCTAGTGTTTTTTTATGCTTAGTAGTGATAGGAAGATACTCAAAAGTAGCCAAAGAGTTATATACATCTAGGTAGAAACCATGTATGTGGGATGAAATTCATGTAATTGGAGTTATAAGTTGTATAAAAATATGATTATAAAGAACATTCCACATGAGAGATAGAAAATAAGGGATAGAGAGCATGGAACTTTTCACTAATGCATAAAAAACATTGACTTGTAACATGACATTTCTAACATGTTTAACAAGATAGAGTTGAAAATTATTTTGCATGAGAGAGAGAGAGAGAGAGAGAGAGAGAGAGAGAGAGAGAGAGAGAGAGAGAGAGAGAGAGAGAGAGAGAGAGAGAGAGAGAGAGAGAGAGAGAGAGAGAGAGAGAGAGAGAGAGAGAGAGAGAGTGTATGTAAAAGAAATAATGAAACCTTGTATTAAATAAAAGTAAACATTGCTTTGAAGGAAATGGATCTTAATATGTTTAGAAATAAGTTTATTAATATCATCCCATATTATAAAAATTAAGCATGAAAGGGAAAGAATGAAAATTTGCATTAACATATAGTAATTTTCATCATTCATATACATGATAGGACCGAGTATGGACTCCTTACTATTTGAAAAAAATGTTTTGAAATAAGTGAGATCCATTTTTAATTTTATGTGAAATCTACTTTAATTAAAAAATTAGAAATTTATTGCTAAAAATAAATTAAAAAATTTCCCTAGGGTTTCTAGGGTTATTGTGTGCAAATGAAGTCGGATTCACCAAATGATTTAACTTATTTGGGAATAATGGAGTTTTATTCATATATTAGTTAAGGGTCTGGATTAATAAATTAGTATAGAATATAACAATAAATACAGTCATGATTTGTGTAACTATTTGTCTTTTTTCACCTTTCTAAAAACAAAAATAAATAATAATAAATATAACTTAGCTAGAAAATGAACTGAGACAGTTGATACAGATGTTGAAAATGGTTGTGCAGGACTAGGAGGGTGTCATAAACCTAAATCTAGATTTTGTTTGATGAAAGGATAAGAGTGTTAAAAAGTGGATGCTTTAGTGTCTAACACTATTGTCCATTCTTGTCGATGTTGTCTAAACTGATCATAGAGACATAAGACTTTTTAGGTAGTTGTGTTGTGCTTGTGTGAGTGTGAGTGTGCCTATGAAAAATTAAGTGCTGGTTATCTATGGAACTCGATGTGGAGCTGATTTTGTCTTCAAAACCTAACCCTCCATTATGCTTGATAAAATGATATTTGAGTCACTTGAGAAAGAGGGGGTTAGTGTGTAAGATTTACTGAACATGCAATCCACACCCCATGTGTGGGCATGTTGCCTACATACCAATACTCTGAAGAGGAATCAAGCCATATATATTTCTTCCACCTAGTGTGCTTTATGCAATAGTGTGATGCAGATACAAATGTCAAATTGATAGTGTTTGAGATGGTTAGGGACTGGTATGAAGATTTGAGTATGTTTGCAGCTATGTTGGATGATTGTGTGCAAAGAATAAGGAAGTTTGCCTTAGTGCTTTGTTTGTATTCTTGTTTTCTTTGTAAGTTTGGTCACCTCCCTTGTAAATGAGATTTGAGTGGGATTTTATAGGGAACAATTGGTCATGGGTTAGATGTATTCATGTTAGACTAACCTAATTAAGGATAAGGATCAGATGAAAATGACCATTGGGGATCAAAGTGTAAATGAACATGACTTTCAAAAACAAGACACTTCTCTATGGGGCATTATAGTCCAAATGGGGTGCTCTTATTCTATAGGATCGAGCCCTAGGGGAACAAGATTGGCATGGGGAATACTATCTGGCTGAGGTGGAATGATTGTTTAGAAGGTTTTAGATCACTGAAAATGAGTAAAAAGTTATCTATAATGGTCTCAAGAGCATGCAAAAAATACCTATGGATGGGGTGTCATAAACCACACTCAAACTACTAATTTGGACATTTTATATGACTACATAATACAATGTAGTTCATATCTTTTGTCATAATCCTCCTCCCAATACCAATGTTGGGAGTCCTTCACCAAATAATACTACTCAAATTGATAATCTAGATGGTTCCTAAATATAAAAATATTGATGATAATACTATCTACACTCCTCACAATAATGGTGGATTTTACATGCTTCCTTCTTCTAACACACTTAAGACAACTAACACCAATGTTGGGAATCCTCTACCTACAAAGAATCCTCTTCTCACCAATAGTACCAATCCTCTTCCTATCAACACAAATACCCCTCCTATAGACACCAATATACCTATTGAAACATCTCAAATTCTTTTTCAAGTTATCTAATAAATGAACATCATGCAAACTTCTAACCAATCTCAAATGATGAACATGCAACAACACTTATGCAACATGATTAGTCAATCATTTCAAGTTATCATGTCTCAACCAAATCAAAATTTTGTCCCTCCTCCTCTTAGAGATGCCAATGGAAATATCATCCTTCAACCTCCAATGAATAACAAAATGCTTCATTCAAAATGAACCTTTAGCCCCATTTATTACATCCCTTGATATTGGAAACATTTCTCCAACTATCACATATTATGGGACTAAGGATCCTACTATCTTTCTTAAGTCTATTTTTAATCTCTATGAGGAATGGGTCCAAACTAATACCTTTGCTACCACCAAGATCTTAGCTAAAACCTTTGTTGTTGATGCACTTGAATGGTAAAACTAGCTTCCTAGACATTCCATCTCACAACTAGAGGATTTAGTCAATGATCTAGTAAAGGAATTTCAACATGATGTCTTTCCTAAAAATTACCATAGCTATTTCACCAATGCCAAGCAACTTCCTAATGAATCTGCTCATACTTTCATCAAACGATGGAAGTCTCTCACTCATAAAGTAAAATATAACATGAATGATGATACTCTTTTAAAAATATTTGTCACATCTCTTAAATCTCCCCTTCAATACAAAGTTTGAATCATTTCACCTAAAACTTTAGAATAAGGCTTAGACTAAGTGAAAAGGAAAGAATTTCTTATGACTCAATTTAAACCATCTCAAACAACTACTAAAGAACCTTTTCAATCATGTTATCATACCATTGATTCATCCAAGTCTCTCCAACCTCAACATGAATTATCCAATTCAACCAATTTTAACCCAACCCACCCTCCTTTGAGTCTAGAAAAACTTAAGGATAAATTTCCACCCTCTAAACCCATGATCTTTGATCCTTCCAAACCTTCTCCAAAATGGTACAATATTGATAAGCTAAACCCATGATCTTTGATCCTTCCAAACCTTCTCCAAAATGGTACAATATTGATAATTTTTGTTGATGGCATGATATTATTCATTCTCATGAATCTTGTTGTGATCTTTACCAATTTCTTATTTTTTCCTTGATTGGTCCAAATTTCAATCTTGATACTCTCACAAAACAATGTTATCAAGATTATCTTCAAGATTCTCACAATTAATCTCAAGAAAAATAATCACATCAACATCATCTACCTAATGAACAAACATCATTTGCTAATTTTTTCCAAACCACAATTTATCCTTCTTCCTACACTAATAATAAAAGGATAGCTAACATGAAAAAATTTAAATATATTGTGGCATCCATTGAACCTCAACCTCTTAATTCACATGAACCAAAAGAGTACATAGTTCAAATGCCTAATCCAAAGCATATCATCCATGGTCCTAATTTATCTCCTCATACCTTTCCTACACATCATATGTCACATTCAACCTCCTTAAAATCTAAAAAACCAACACATTTATCTATTTCAAAATACACCTACCAACCCAATGCAAATCATTCTAATGGTTTAATATCACCTCACTCCAACTCACAATTTGGGGCATCTCGTGATGCCCATCCACATGTCCCTTTAGAATTTGGGGAATCTTGTGATGCCCATCCACATATCAATTCAGACTTTGGGGCATCTTGTGATTCCCATCCCTGCATCCACTTACCCTTTGGGGCATTTAGTGATGCCCATTCTTATTCTAAAACACACAATAACAAACAAATCCAGCTTCAAAAGACATTTTGAGACTTATAGACTTGTCTTTCACATGTTCATCTTTGATACATACATTAATATAAGTTTTACTTGTTCTTTTTGTCTCATGTTTCTTTGTTTTTGTGCATTTTTATTCTTTTATTTTCACTTTCTTAAGCATCATAATTTTCCTTTATGTTCTTTGGCTTTCTTACACATCACATTTGGCATTTATTTTCATTTTTGTCCTTATATATCTATTTTATTCTTTATATTTTTATACCATTCTTTGCCTTATTATCTTTATGATCATTTTTTCCCCTTTATTTAGCATTTACCTCTTGATGTACCATAGTCTTCTTTATTTTCTTACATTTTTTCTTATTTTTCGTAGCCCTTGGGTCTTTCTTTTGTGATTTTCTTTGTAAGACCACGGATAAGACCCAATCTCCCTCATAAAACCACCATATTTTAATCATTTTTCTCTCTTTTTATTGCTTGCCAATGTTGTTTTGTCATCCTTTAGGTTTTTCTTTGTGAGTTGATTTGTAAGAAGGTTCTCTCACTTACTTTTCTCTTGCTTATCAACACTATTGTGGGTTTCTCTTTTATGAGTTTCTTTATAAGACCATGGATAGGACCTCTACCTCCTCATAAAATTACCATCTTTTCATGTTATTTTTTATCCTTATTCTTAGACTTTAGCTTTTGCTTATTTTTCTAGATGGAATTTTCATAACAACCTATGTTAGCATGTTTTCCTCCATTTTCCTCATTCTTATGATAATTAATCACACTTTACTTTAATTTTATCTCTCTTTGCCCTTTGTCACATTTTTTTTACAATTTGAAGTCATTCAAATTGTTCCATGTGACATTCCTCTTGATTTTCCATTTCTTTCATCTCCACATTGGATAAAACAAGGCCAAAGTTAAGATATAACTTTTATTTAACCTTGATTTATGAGACTCTTAGACCCTATGCTCTTTGGATTTTCTCTCTCTTAGCAACCTTGTCCCAAGTTTTCAAATGAAAGTCATCTTTAGCGCCCATGTTTGGTTTTCCAAATCCATATGGAGGAGGAATAGAAAAAGACATCAAAAGAAAGTTAAAAGCCAAATCATTTGAAACAAAAGGCAATGATATATAAAAGGCAACATGCAAATCTCAAAGGTCAAATTCACACCAAATGATATGATTAAAAGCACATCTCCTATCTCCAATCAAATCTCAAACTCAATAGTCAGCTTCACATAGAGACAAAGTCCTTTGGGGTGCAGTAGGCCAATAGATTGGAATAGGGGATTTCAAAAAATTCTATAGTGCCACCTACTTTCTCATGTAAGTACCTAATCTTTGTAGTAGACTGATGGCTCTATAAGGTATCCTAAAGAATAGGGAACATGTCATGGGGAGGTAGGTCTATTTTACTTTTCATGCATTCAACATTTATGGGATGACATATATACTCCATTTATTGACCTAAAACTTGTGTTACTAAGATAATTTATTCATATTCCTTAAGGTTGAAAGTCCTCTTGTTTTGACAAACCTAATTTGAGTATCTTGACATAGATAAAGAGTTTTTATGACTTGATTTTTCCTTCATTCTCCCCTCCACCCATTTTATTTCCCCACTTGATAGTCAAATTGTGATTCCAAATCTATTTTCCCTCTTCTCTAAATTCCTTCTTCTTCATCTCTTAAAAACATGTTAACATTAATTTGTTTTAGTTTTATCTATCTTTAGATGCAAACAACATGTTTGAGTAACTATGGATCACTCTTTTCTTTCATTTGTCATTATACACTACCCTTTTGTTGTGGATAGCTGAGTCCATACCCTTTTTCCATTATTACATATTTTTCTTTATATATGCCTTCTTCAAGTTTATCTTACATCTTGACTGACATTTCATTCAACATTATTTCATATTTTTCTTTATGTTTTTATTTTTGACTATCTTACATGAGCTTACTTTTCAATCTCTTACATATCTTTGTTAGATTTGTCTTGCATTGGTATTTCATTTGTCATTCATATTTTACATATTTCCCATTGTGATTTAGTATGTTCTACATTTCCTTCTTGCCATTTATGTTTTATTTATCATTTGTAATTTATTTTCACTCATTTTTCATTTATTTACCACCATTTGTAATTTATTTTGTATCATTTGTCCTTCATTTGCCAATCCTTTTTCATTTATTTGCCAATCATTTGTTAATTATTTCATATCATTTGTCAATCATATGTCCTTCATTTTCCATAATTTTGTCATTCATTTTCTATCAATTTTATTTATCTTTAAATATTCTAAACATTGCCTTAAAAATCCTTATTTTCCAAATTTTCCTAAATCTTTGTCTCCACTATATACCTATCTTCCATTTTTTTTGATTTTTTGGCTATTTTTTGCACTAACTTCTATAGGTTTGCCTAGTGTACTCTACATTTAGACACCTTCATTTCTTATAATCTAATTATTTATCTAAAATACTAAGGTAAGTTAAAGGTATGTATTCCTAAACACATTTCTTTAATTTATCTTATTTTTTACTTATTGCACCATACTTAGCATCATCATTATGTGTTAACATGTTTTCTTCTGAAACACCATCCCATGTTGCACTTACCTAACATGTGATGAGATTTAATTGGGACATATGTATACACATAATATTTTTAACTTTTATTGATTACTGACACTTTAAAGCTTGTAGGAACCTATCGAGTCTCAATCTCTCTGAGTGCATGCCTTAAGGGATGCACCAAGAAAGGGGTGGGTAAACCATCGATGTTCATAAGATTGTCATTCTTTTTACCACTTGTCATCCACACTCTAGCCTCCTAAAACCATTGAACCCAAACTTATTCTTCTTAGTTCTACCTATTCCTATCATTTACTATGTTTTATCCTTCATTTCTTGACTTATCACCCTTTTGACATGTTAGTTGTGCTAGGTCAACCAGGTTGACCTAACATAGTTTAGGGAATTTTTCTCTTTTTTGGTTTGTTGGTCTCTTGGTTGACCTAGCATAGACCTAGAGAGTTAGACCCAAAAATGTTCTAGGTCGACTAGATCAACCTAGCATAGCTGACGTTCCCAAAATTTTTAGGGTAAGATACTACTATATATACAAGTTCATTTACCACCATTTCATAAGAGCAAAGGATTAAGCAAATAAGTGCAAACAAACATCTATCCATTGACCATTCTACTTGGGGAATAAAGCTTTAGGATTCAATACTTTCTTTGGAACTATGATCTCATATATTAGATAAGTATTTTGGATGCTTGGGTAGGTTCTATAGCCTAGAGCTAATTTATCTTAGTTATCCTTACATACCATGACAATCTCTTGTGAAGTACCTTGGCCAAGGGGGAGAATGAGGTTTGGTGGGTTCATCTTCAAAGGTCAGTATTCCTAACTTTATTCCTCCTTTGTAAGAGTAGACAGGTAGAGAATTTATATTCTTCTCTTCCATATATTAGGATACTGTATACATTGACGTGACTATATGTATTCTAGACATGTTTAGTTTAGTTGTTTAATTGTTTTATTTCTAACCCCCACTTTGTGCCATAAGCTTTGGTGCACACTATATTAGATTTACTTTTATTTTTATTATATTAGTTAAATAATAAATCAAAGGACTCTTTTAGGGTTGTGCGATTGTGTTAGAATGTAGGCTTTGGAACCCTACCTCACATATTGTGTTGTGACAAGTGATCCCATAATTGGGTCTAGCAGATCCTCACATTGGTCATTCTCCCATATAACAATTGTATGCTCCCCAATCAAAAGTGTAGGTGTTCTCTATCCCATCCGATTTAGGATTGTTTTATGGACATGATGCATTCTCGATTTCATACAAGGTGAACCATCAACCATTGTAGAAGTTAAATAATTTTTTAATTATATTTTTTGTAACATTTTATTTTGATGATATATTATAATCCATTCAACCTTAAGGGGACATATTAGCATGATTCAAGCATCAAAATTCAAATTATTATTTGGTTTCACATTCTATCATAAGAAAATTATCTATGAAAAGCTCCCCCCTTCAGATCATAATTATATCCATTTTCATCCTTCTTGCATATTATACACATATGTACCACACCATATTATTTATAATTGAATATAAGTTGCATTATTATTCTAAATATATGCATTAGAATGTGTAATTGTTAATTTTTGTAATTAATTTCTATTTCATGTTTTATATCCATAGTTTTCAATCTAAGTTATAAGTTTTTCCACTGAGAAACCTTTGTGGGCCCTATGGTTCAAATAATTGGTATCAGATTCAAATATTTCATATTCATGTAAACACACTAGAAGGATGTCCACTCAATTTTTTTAGAGTATCTAAAAGAATGTTGTAGCAAGAGAAAACTAGTTGACACATAGAAATAATTCTCTGATGCATCTCCATATGTCTAAAAACTCTTTCAAGACACCATTATAGAATAACACATTGAAATATTTGGCCAATTATACAAAATCATGATACATCTTGATCCAAAAAAATTCCCATTGTTCACAACTTTTCAACTTGTTATTTCAGCATAAAGTACCTTTCAAAGTTCAAATTAAACATGATATTCTAGTGTTTCAAGGAAAAATTTATACCATAGCATTGGAAAATTGGATTATAAAATTATAAGACTACTTCTCATTCAAAAATTTGATTGATTTAGAGAATACCACCTTTAAAACATTTAAGATTTACATTTTAGTGTCCCATTGGTAGGAAAAATATAGTGCACAATTTAAGTAATACTACAAGTCCATTGATACTTGGAGAATTTTTCTAAATTCTATATGAAGGGAGTAATATCACTTCAAGCATGATATATGATTGAGTAAATTAAGTTATAGTCTTTTCTCCAATTTAAGGATCAAATAATACACCAACAAGTTCCTTGACTATACTTCAGGTCTAAATGAAGACACAATGAAGAAACATAAGGTGTTGAAGTACATCAACACACTATTACTTTATATATGTGCCATGATTGAGTTATATAAATATGACACATTAGGGATAAAACATTGAAATGATGCCAAGATTTAGTCTAAGGAAAATATAAATTAGATATTTTCCTCTTCATCTAGTGTCGTGACAAGAGAAAACCCAACCACACAAATAAGATCAACAAAAATAAATAACATAACATCAAAAGGATAATAAGATTTTCATTAGACAAAGATAAGAAAAGATAATGTGACAAGTGGTGTCATTGGAATTACATGAGTTCACAAATTTATTATTAATTATTGGTGTCATTGGAAAAAAATTAGATATCAGACAAATTTGGGATTTCATGTAACATCATAGAAGATAATGTCATAGGGAATTGAATAGGTTGGGAATCAATTTATCCAATGTCTATAAATGTGAAATGAACAAGTTACAAGAATGGTGAGCTATAATTTGAACCTTGGATGACACCTAAACATTTACAATTACAATAATAAGTTCTTAATTTATAAATTTAGTGATTGAAAATTAAAAAAAATTGTTATATGTATATATCATATAAATTAAATTAATTTTAAAATGTTATATACTAGGTGAAGATATATGAATGAGTATCATTGTGATCCAACCCTACTAAATGCCTTGGAATAGTCTTCTCATGATGGGAAACTACTTCATGATCAGTTGATAAATTCAGATTATGCACAGTTGTATCCTTCAAATAACTAAAAAATAATAGATATATAGATGTCATAGTCCTCACTAATAGTCACATATAAGTAGAGGAGTTTTGAGGCCATAATTTGTGCAATCTTATGAAATCGAGTATCATCTGTAACAACATCCATGTCTGTTGGGGACACTATATGTGCACGAGCATAACTATGGTCATTTGATGCACTAATGTAACTTGAAACATGTGGGTCATATCTCATATGAAAAAACTCCCTTAATCAATTGGATGATATCAATTAGCTACATCATGTGATGTTAGATATGTCCTCTATTTCCTCCTATTAAGCACTATGAATCAAGGGCATTGATATATCATGGAAACCTATAATAAAAGATCATTTTTTTCAACCAAATATCTAGAGTTTGTTGTTACTTCTATTCCTTTGGGATGATATTTATCCTTGTTTATGAGTCTACCTTTCCATTTCCCATATTAGTTAACAAAATAATTTTGATTAAAATTAACACATAGGTAACTTGTAAATATAACACAATAATAAAATAAAGGGTAACCTAATCATTATTTGGATATTATCTCTAGTAATCATAAAAACCTGGGGTAGATGGGATGAACACAAATATTACAAGTGCATTTGATTAAATAGTAAACAAGGGCATTAGTTTTCCTTGCATAAGTAGAAAAATATGACCTCCTGATAACCTCTTTATTTGGAAGAATCCATTATATGTCCTTTCATCTCACTATCCCACTCACATTGGATTTAGAATATGCCATAAATAAATCTAAATTTTCAAGGTCAAATGGGTTTAAAAAAAATTAATCTTTTCTTAATTTCTTTAAGATCAACTAACATATTATGATAATGTTGTTTGTATTGTCTCATTGTATTAAGTTGTTTTAAAATTCTTTCAAGTTTGTCAATTTTAAAATTAGTTCTCCAATAGAGATTGATAACAACTATACAATGAATATAAAAAACCTTTAAAATAATTTAAACTATATTTTTAAAAATAAAAATAAAAATCCTTCCTCCTTCCCCATTTTTTTGATTTATAACCATATAAAATCTTACCTACAATGTTGGCATTTACGGAGAATCTTATTTGGGTGAAATAATCCTTTGATTCGAGTCAAATAGTCTTTGGTGAAGGAACAAAAGGGTGTTGTAGACAAAGTTGCCAATATATAAATAAGGGTTTTCCCCTAAAGTGGTTGAGTGAAAGGCTTTTTTTGAAAATGTGGTTAGGTAAAAACCCTTTTTTAGGTGATGTGATTATTTAGGAAAAAGGGAGATTTTTCTAAAACCCCTTAAATGGCCCATGCAAAATATTCAATTTTATGATTTTGGTCGATAAGTGGGACACCATTTTATGCTTCCACCCTATCCCTAAGGCCTTGGTAAGCCCCATATAATTGAAAATATCCTTCTTTGTGACATTACAATAAATGTTTTACCAACATGTCAAAGGTCAAGAAATATATTTTTTCACAAATATAAGGTGAGGATAGACCTTTTGATGTACTTTAAAACCTTATGTTTCTTCACCAATTCCTCATGCAGACAAAAAGTAGTCATATAACTTGTTGTAATATTCAACCCATTTATCCTTACATTGGTGTAACTATTGGAACTTGGTGTACTTGTCCTCTTAGTGCTTAAAGGGGTGATACTACTTCATGGCATTTTAAAATGAATTCCATGTCTTTATAATGCTACCAAATAAAATTTTACAACCAAAGGGACACTATAATAGACATTATGATGGTGATATTATTTGTGTTAGCAAAAAATTGATTGATAAGTAGACCTTTATGTGTTTATTCTAACTAAATATCAATGCAAGGGTATTGATTTTACCTTCAAATACTAGAATGTCAAGATTGACTTGTATTTTGAAAAATGGTTCTTACTGAAATGACAGATGCACAAGTCACATAATCATAATGGTTTGTTTTCCAAGTTGTAACATGAGTTCAAAAAATTGGATAAATATTTCATTGTTTTACTCCTCGATGGCATTCAAAATAAGTTTTTAGGATATCTAGGGATGCCTCATTGAGTGTTTTCCAAGCATTAACCATTTTGATCTAAGTCTAGGATGCACTTCTAGATACTCTAAAATAAAATAAATACTTATGGGTAGTCATATTTGTTGTTGTGCTCCCATGTTTACATAAATATGATAAATTTTGTTATGATATAATTAGCCAACATCACATGGTCCATGATGATAGTGTAGTAGAAAACCTATATTATTAGCTAACATTGTAAGAGTTATAGAACATGCAAAGAAAAACTAATATAGTAGTAAACAAAATTGCATTCAAATGTGAAACTATTTTTAGGTGTAAAATATATTCAGTGTAAAATGATTAGGAAAATTATGTGTATGGTTTTCAATAAGGCTAGAAATGTAGGGTCTTGTGATTATAATGGGGAGATCATTCCTATTGCTTTTTCTAGACTATAAAATTAAATTATAGATATGTATATACATCATTGTAAAACTATGGTTATAATAAACAATGATTACAAAATAGAACATTTACAAGAATGATTCATCTTATATCCAAGTGACAGTTGGACTTATTTTATGTGTAATTATTGAAATTATAGTATATGGTTTACTAAAAAGTTCTTTGACTTGACATGCTTATGGAGAGTTTCACTTTCCATGCCATGCAGTAGTAATGCATTGACATATGGTTGTTAAGTTGTAAAGGTCTTGTAGAAAAATAGAGCTATGTTTAAAAGAGCATGTGAATTGCATAGAATTTGAAATTCATGTGCATTATGAAAATATGTCAAAATAATGAGTCTATTAACCTATACAATGGCATATATATCACTTCAAGAAGAAAAAGGTGACTTTATGGGCTTATATTAGGGCTAGTGAATAACATGAACTATTTGGTTGTTTATTAGAGCTCTTAGAGGGTAGGAAATGATATATCAAAAATAATAATTTATATAAAGAAATTAATTTCATAAATGTAAATTTTATTACATAGATAACATCTTAATTCATGTATGAAATGTGTTACACGTCAAAATTAATAATTTCTTGATCTATATAAAGTGTTTATGGTTTCTTTGTAAATACTAGATATATATTATTTAAATGCTTGATATGTTTATTGCCAAATAAATTATAAATTAAATTCAAATTAAAATTTTATTGATGTTCACCAAATTATGATTAAAAAAATAAAATGTAAAGTATATAAGATATATGCATCCTAACTTTACAAAGATAAAAAATATAACCAAAAATATTGTAAGTGCTTTTAATAGATATCATGAATATTAAAATACTTATAATATAAAATTAAAAAGAAAAGAAATATTTTAAATATGATAAAAGAAAAGAAAAAATATTAAAAATTGATAAATATAATAATATATAACTTAATAAATAAACAAATATATTGAAAAATATATATTAATATTTAATAAATGTCTTTAGACTATTTTCTCACAAGCATGAGTAACCTAGGATGTTTATAATAATTTAAAACTTTATTAATATCTTTGGGGACTATTTCTCATAAGCATAAGTGATCTAGGATGTTAATAGTATTTTAAAATTTTATTTTAATATAAAATTATAAAATTCATTAACAATTAGGGAGTTTTTAAAATTTTGGGATTTCCCAACATAATTTGATTGATTTTTTCCATTGAAATTCCATAAGTAAGCTTGGTCCCCCATTAATGTAAATAGAGGACCACTTTATAGTGTAGCCCATGACATTCCGTAAGTAACATATTTATTTTACCTTTAAGGGGAGGCAATCATATTTATTTTACTGTTAATAATTTTTTTTGAAATTTAAATGTTTTAGAGAATTTGTAATTTGATAGATGTACTTATTCTTAATAATTAAGTAAATGGTAATATCAATTATTTTTTATAAATTTCTTTATATTGAATCATGAATTTATTTGTTAGTGGTATTGAATCATAGATTTGTAGTATATGGTTGGGATGTATACCAGATGAATGTGGAGAGTGTTTTTTTTAATGGCAATTTTGAGGAAAATATCTACATGAAGTAATCACCTAGGTTTGTTCAGGATTCATCCTTAGTTTGTAGATTTAAGAAATCCATCTATGGTCTCAAACAAGCCCCTCGAGCTTGGTAAGCCAAGATGGATTCCTTCCTCCTTACTTTAGGTTTTACTAGGTGTCAGTTAGATGCAAATGTATACTTCTTGTGATAGGATGATTTTTTAATGATATTGGTCATTTATGTTGATGATCTTATGATCATCAGGAGTTCCTCATCATATATTGTAGTGGTGAAAAAAGCTCTACAAAATATATTTGACATGATAGACTTCGGTCTTCTACATTACTTCCTCGGCATTGAGATTTCACAGTTTGATTCAAGGATTTCACTTACATAACCCAAGTATGCTCTCGATATCTTGGCTCAGTTTCACATGGATGATTGTAAACCATATTCGACTCCCTTTCTATCAGGAGTCAAGCTTAAGGCTAATTATTCTACACCTTTGGTCGATGCCACTCAATATCAATAGCTTCTTGGTAGCCTCATCTATCTGACTCATACTAGGCCCAATATTTTATATGTAGTGGGACTTATTTCTAGATTCATGCAAGAACCCCATGAGTTGCACTGTAAATTAACTAAGAGGATCTTGCACTACATCCAAGGTTATTCTAGACTCAAGATTAAATACATTTGCCACAGAGATTGACTTGGTTGGTTTCATAGATTTAGATTGGGTTGGCGATACTCAGAATCATAAGTCCACTTTAATTTACAGTTTTTCTTTGGGTTTTGGTCCTATCAATTAGTCTAGAAAGAAGCAAAATGCTATTGATATATATTTCATAGAGGTAGAGTATAGGGGAGCTGTTAATGTAGCTACTGAGGCTATTTGGCTTCAGGGGATTCTATCTAAGTTTGGTATTCCTATCAAGTAGCCCATTATCATCTATTTTAACAACTAGATTACTATATAGATATGTAGAAATCTAGTTTAGCACCAATGAACCAAACACATTGAGATTCACATGCATTTTATTTGGGAGCTTATTCATGGTTGGGTCATCAACTTGAGTTTTTACTAGTATTCAGAATAGGTTATAGATATCTTTACTAAACCCTTCACCAAGAGCATGTTCATTCATCTATGAGCACTTCTTGGGGTGCAGTCTACATCAGCAGCAACATCATCTTCAAGGGGGCCTTCTAGCCTCTTCACTTCTTCTATGTTTCTCTTTTTTTTTTTTTTTTTGGGGGGGGGGAGTTTTATCCCACTAGGTTTTCTCATTTTTATCTACTTTATGAAAGATTTCTTTGTAATTGGGTACTTCATCAGGGCTAGTTGTCAAGAACCACTTTGTTACACTATCCACCTAAGTTGTAGTTAAGCGAGAGGGTGTTAGTGTAGAAGTTTTACTATTACATGGGTCTTTAATCCTCTTGGTAATTTTACCTAGCCTAGGTGGATTTTGAGGACAATAAGGCTAATGAGGCTTATTTGTTGCATCACAATGATGTCATTCTAACATCATTATGCATATGTGAGTGCATGGGGTCTTCATTCCACTTGGTCTCCTTAGTGATTACACCACTATCGCTTCCAACCCACTAGTTTTCCCCTAGTGCCCTCTCCACACATGGAGGATGAGCCTACCACTCAAGTTGTTTGGTGAGTCACCAATCCACTCAAAAAGCCTATAAATATACCTCATTTCAATGCAATGGTATGGTGAATGGTATCTATATTTTGGATCCTATTTTGTGCAATATTCTTGCTTGCATGTTTCATTTGCTTTCATCTAACAACACTTGTTTGGCTCATGTGTTCACTCTACTCATGCATTCGACTTATATAGACCTTGGACTCAACTCTAATAACATCTGGGGATGCCTCATTAAAAGTTTTTTAGGTATTAACCATTTTGTTCCAACTCTATTATGCACTTCTAGATGCTCTAAAATAAAACTAAGTGTTAGTCATATTTTTTGTTGCACTCACATGTTTACATTAATATAAGATTTTTTTTCTATGATACGAATGATATGTATCACATGACTCATGATGTCAGTGTAGTATACAACTCTATATTATTTTTTAGCATTGTATGAGTTATAGAACATGCAAAGAAAAACTAATATAGTAGTAAACAAAAATGCATTCAAATGTGGAAGTATTTTTTAGGTGCAAAATATATTTAGTGTAAAATAATTGGGAAAAATATAGATGCTTATGATTTTTAACAAGGATAGGAATGTAGGGTCACGTGATTATAAGGGTGAAATGATTCCTATTGCTTTTCCAAGACTAGAAAGGAATATTATAGATATGTGTAAATGTTAGATATTAAAGGCATGTTAACACTCTACCATATTGATAAATATTTGACTTCCTTTTAAGGTTGTATGGTTACTATATATATTCATCATTATAATAAGGTGGTTAGAATAGACAATGGTTACAAAAGAAAACATTTAGAAGAAAGGTTCATTTTGTTTCCAAGTGACAATTGGACTTAATTTATATGTGGAAATTGAAATTATAGCATATGGTATGCTAACAAGTATTTTGACTTGACATGATCATAGAGAGTGCCACTTTCCATGTCGTACAATGGCAATGCATTGACATGTGGTCATTAAGTTCTAGGGGTCTTATGTGAAAATAAGGTTATGTAAAAGAGCATGTACATTGCATAGAGTTCGAAATTCATGTGAATTATGCAAAGATATCAAAAGGATGAGTCTACCGACCTACACAATGACACATATATTAATTTAAGAAGAAGAAAAGTGACTTTCTGGGCTTACATTAGAGCTAGTGAATAATATGAACTGTCTAGTTGTTTATTAGAGCTTTTAGAGGGTGAGAATTGGGATATAAAAAATAGTAGATTACATAAAGGAAATAATTTCATAAATGTAAATTGCATAACATAGATAACACCCTTGTTCATGTGTGTTAAAGGTGTTACACGTGAAAATATTAGTTTTAGACAATAAAAAATTATCTAATGATTTCTTGATCTCTCTGGGGTGCTTATGATTTCATTGTAAATGCTAAATAAATATTGTTTAAATACTCAATGTACTTATTATTAAATGAACTATAAATTGAATTTAAATTAGAACCTTATTAATGTGCATCAAATTATGACTCTCACAGAATTAAATTTAAGATAAATAAGATATATGCACCCTGAGTTTACAAAGACCCAAAAGCATAACCAAAAGTATCGAGAGTGATTTTAATAGATATCATGAATGTCAAAGTAATTTTAACATAAAGATCGAAAAGTATAAGAAGAGGGAAGAGTACTAGAAATAAGAAGAAAAAGGAAAAATATTAAAAATTGATAAATATAATAATATTTAATTTTAAAAATAAATAAATAAGTACATTATAAAACATGTATTAACACTTTTTTTTTGCTCGATGCTAGCTTTTGATCAAAGCTACAAGTGGTTCTAGGGCACAAACTAGGGGCCCAGTCCTCGAGAGAACTATAGAACTATTATAAACGGTTAACCCTTTGATAACATTAAAGCTATCAATTAAATGACTACATCTAGTCTATAAACGCCCTCTGAAATTCGAAATTGGATGGAGTTGGGTACAACCAAACCACTTCACCAATCCATCTATATCTCACTGGCTACATGTATTAACACTTAATATCTTTAGACTATTTTTCCACAAACATGAATGACCTAGGATATTAATGGTATTTTAAAACTTCATAAATATCTTTAGACCATTTTCTGATAAGCATGAGTGATACAGGGTGTTAGTGGTATTTTAAAATTTTATTTTAATATGAAGTTATAAAATTCGTTAACAATTAGTGAGTTTTTAAAATTGAGAGACCTAAGATGTTAAGAGTATTTTAAAACTTTATAAATATTTTTGGGCTATTTTCTTATAAATATGAGTGATCTAAGATTTTAGTGGTATTTTAAATTTTTATTTTAATATGAGATTATAAAATTCGTTAATAATAATTAAGTTTTTAAAATTAATAACTCTTTTTTTTTTAATTGTATGTATGAAGGTATTACATAGAATCACTGAATTACATAGAATGTCAATATCTTTATACATATTTCGGAAATAAATATATGATGAATTTATAATATTAAGTAAGCATACATTTAAATTAGTGAGTTTATTTAATTAAGTAGCTAAGAATAAAGGATATCTACATCATCAAAATCACATATGATCTTAGTTTTAATCACTTGACTCTTTATATTAAATATCTACAAAAATTTGTATCTTGATAAATAAATATAAACAACCATCATCTTTCTCAATTAAATTACAATCCTTTTAATAACTATTTTGAAAAAAACCATTAAAAATTTTTATTTTAAAATTTCTCAATGTAAAAAGGGACTTAGTATTCTTCCTACTATTGATGATTTTTTTTTCATAAAGCTTGGTCCCCATTCATGTAAACAAGGACCACTTTATAGTGTGGCCCATGACATTCCGTCAACTAAATTTTAGGGATTACTTTAAAGAGACATAAATGTTTGTGAAATGTCAATTTCAAGAACTTTTGATGCAATTGATTCCCCTAACATAACAAAAGAGAAACTTGTCTTTTAAGGGGAAAGCAATCATATTTATTTTAAATCTAGGACAAATTTTTAAAATTTAAATGTTTTAGAGAATTTGTAATTTGCAATCTCAAATACTTCCTATATCGATTCATGGATTCCGTTGTTAGTGGCATTGAATCAGGGATTTGCTTCACCAAAATAATCATGCTACGTGGAAAAAGTATAATCATGCTGGCTGAAATTAAGTCACTCCGACCATAAAATACATACAATGTAAAAAATTTATTGGAATGATGATGGCGGATGGGATTACATGATAAAATCCAACCAAAATTGGGTCTTTAGACACCCACATTTAATACAAAGATGGTCCCCTAGATAGTTTTGGAGATGGTCCCATGGACAGGGAAAATCCATCTATCCTTACTAGGGTTAGCATTATAAATATCACTTCATCTCTTCTCCTCTTTGTTAATGAATGGTCGCATTTTGTGGGTGTTAAATTTATTAAGAAGCCAATTTAATGATTGGAATTGTACCAACCTTTGAATCATAACCTTTGAATAATTTCAAATGATTACTAGACAAATATATGTTCATGAATGGTTATATTTTGTGAGTCTTAAATTTATTAAGAAATCAATTTAATATCTTAAATTTATAATTCAATTTTAATAAAGTTTTTTATTATAATCTTTAAATAATTTTATATAATTTAATAATATCATTTAACATTGATTTTATTTTTATTTGAAAAAGCTCAAAATTGTGATTTTTTAGTAGAATAATTTTAAATAAATAATTATGTTTTTAAATCTTTATGACTAAATTCTTAAATCATATTTAATATTTTTATAGATTTACTAAAAAATAATGTTTAAGTGTGAAAATGTATACAAATTTAAATTTTTAGTCCCTACTTTGTATTAAATAATTTTTTTCCTTCCAACTAATTAAATTTCATAATTTAACATATCTTTAAAAACAATTAAAGTTTGACATTTTTTTTTCCCAAGGGGTCCCTCAAAGCAAACCCTCTTACAAGTGAAACGCAGGGAGTGACCTAGGATGATTTTTCTTGGGGAACCCATTGAATGTCTCGAAAATCATACTCGAGCCAAGATTTCAAAAGACAAACCCAACATTTTGGTAAAGGATAGTTCTGCTACTGATGACACCCAGAAGGGTCCCTCCACATAATCTGATTAATTTTCTATTTCTGGTTTTGTTTTGTTCTAGTCTATAGTATTTATTTTTGCTCATTCGATCGTGAAAGACTTGTTTAAACTTTTATATCTCACTCTCCTGGTTCTAGGTCCCTGTAAAACCTGGATTTACCTTATCAAATAATTTTTTTAAGAACATTTCATAAAATATTATTGTAGAATATTCCATATGCTTATAAATAATTAATTCAAAATTTTATTAAATTTTATATTTTTTCACATCGCATATTTTCAAAATAAAATGTGACCTCAAATTTTTATACACAACACTAATTATCTTTAGAGATCTTCAAATTATACACTATAATTTATTAATTAAAATTAATATATTTTACTAAAACTTACTATATTTCTACTTTAACTAATATGTTTCACTAGAGTAAAAGCATATATAACTCTTTCAAATTTATTATTTTGAAACAAATGAAATAAATAATTCATACTCTTTTCAAACTTTTGTTTGAATTTATTTTAATTTTTTAAAATTACTAATATTTATTTTATTTTTATAATTTTTGGAACTAATTTATTATTTATTTTAATTATTGATAAGTTACTATTCTATCATTTTAATGATTATGGTCATCTACATTAGTATCGTCATCTAAATTTACCATTTTTCTTGTTATTTTGTATACATTTCAAACTCTAATTAACCCCTTAAATCTAAATTCAATGATTATTTAACACTCCAATTAACCCCTCTGTTAGTAATATGGAATTTTTAGGTAACAATCATAATGTCTTCTCAAAACTACATTGGCCAGTATCTAGAATTATCTATTACTTTCCAATATGTTCACTTTTCAAAAATTATAATTATAAAGCTCCTTTCATGACTCGTTTTAATGGCATTTTGGGTTATGTTTGATAAATCAATCTGTTTCATCTAAGTATATAAATTATTTCCATTCTTTCTTTCAAAATTTGAATTTTTGTTGACATTGAATAATGGTAAAGGGTGGAGGAAAGGTCACGGAAATAGATCGGGGACAACATAAAACTATGTATGTGTTTGGCAGTGTGATAATATTGAGATTATTTCACTACATATCTGATCCTTCAATGTAGAGTGACGTGAAGCTTTGGACTTTCAAGGTCATCACTAGCCCTAGTGAGAAGCCCATGATTAAAATACAATTCAAGGGTAAGGAGAAGTTTGAAACGGAAGATATTTATTCTATGGGGTTCATCCAAATTAAGGAAACCATTGAAGCTTATTTAGGGTAGAGGGTAAAGGATGCCATCATAACCGTCAATGGTCTCATTGCAGGTAACAAGTCATATCAACGATTTTTTAGGCTTTTGTAGGGAATTCTGAAATGGCTCCCAAAAAAAGTTTCTTCCTCTTCCTGAAAGCCCTCACAATTAATTCCCATGAAAATGTCTTCTCCAAAAAAATCTAAACCAAAGAAATCAGATGTTGTTGTTGCTTCTCCTAATCCAAATAGTGTATATATGGTGACAAAAAAAGGGTTAATATTTGGATGGATTCCACTCTTCCTTGGCAATGACAACAAGTGTAGTGGGAGTGTATCCGAGTGTGAAGCAGATGAATGGTGGAGTAATTCAAGAGTTTAGACAAAAAATTGAATAGATTATGTGTCAGTAGCTACCAGAGCTTCACAATATATAGAAGATTAGGTTGACTATGGCATGAGATCTGAATATTGTGAGGGATCCTTCTAATTATTTGTGATTCCTATTAAAAACTTTTAAAACATACTTAATTGCACCTGTTAATCATAAAGAATATACTTTTATCTAAGTTATTTAATTATTTAATGTCTACAAGATATTTTTGTGTAAGTTATTTAATTAATCAATGTCAAATTAGTTTTTTAATTATTTAATGTTGATAAATATTTTTTGGTTAAGTTTTTTAGTTATTCAATGTTGAGTTAAGTAATTTTTGTAATTTGTTCTACAAATTCAATATTTATTTATAATTTGAAATATATATATATATTTTTTTTTATAAAAAGCGATAGCTTTTGGGGGAGAAAAATATTCCTATTTTTTTATCTCAATGGAGTGGCTAACACATTAATTAATGCATTATATCATTTTGATATTATCATTTATATTATTATTAAGGATGCTATCACTCTAATTTATTATCAATCAATTTGGTATAGATATAATAATCCATCGCTATATCCACCACCAACAACTATCCCTTCTTAATATGTAACCTTTTTTCTACAAACCTACAACTTTGTCTCCTAAATACCTTAAGTTAGCTCAACACAAGTTACATTATAATTTATAATGCAGGTGGCACATTCAATGCAGGGACTAGCCACTACAATTGAAGAAAGAATTTTCTAAGAAAAGTAAACACAATTGAAATTACAATTGACACAATTGAGGCAGGGACTAGCCGCTACATGGCCCTTGTTATATAAATATTTCTATCAATGAAAATATTTAAGTGTGGAAACATATAGGGTTGTATTTTAGGATCTTTGTTCATATCTTTGAGAAAATTGATATTATTATATTAATAAAATTTCTCTTCAAGGTTGTTATCTTATCACAATTTGTGTATGATATTCTAAAAAAAAATTTAATATTACTACTAATATATTTGATAAATTACAAAGACTATTCAAATATTTATATTCTAATGAATACTTATATTTTATTTGTTCATAAATGTTAAGGACCTGTTACTCTCACCAAGACTAAATAGCCAAATCAACTCATATATTAATGTGAAACACTCACATTACAAACACCTATTCCTTTTATGGAAGGAACACTCTGTATCGTAGGCCACTTCAAGGGGGCTACCTCCTTTAGAGTAAGGCTATATTACAATTAATCTCTTCCATGATCTACAACATCACCTACCCCTTTATTCATACTATTTCTTACCAACCCGTTTCCTTAGTTTAATGCATGTGGGATTATTCATCTAATGCAATACTATTACATGCTACTATTACATGTTACTATTTCTACTAGTTATTCTCCTATCTAGGTACATTACATTCCATCCCCCTTAAATATGTTTTTTCTTTGAAACATGATAAGAAATATGACCAAATTAAAGTTAGATCAAAAATAGGTTGAAGACTAGATAAAAGGTCTATCATGCATTTATTTTTGCTTCTACTTCTTCTGTCTATGTTGTGATAGGAGCATGTACAATAATAAGGCAAACATAAGCACTGAAATAGGAGGTGGATGTGCATAAAGATGGATGAGTGGAATAACTGCAATTGGAATCTAGCAGTGAGAGTTGAGCAATGAAATTTGAATATTAGAAATGATCGCCTCAAATCTAGAACAGGCGTGCACAAAATAGTTGTCCTTATGAACCCACTGAGGGTACATGCCATCCCCCTTATCCTTATTTCCTAAGGGAGGTAGAGCCTCGATACCCTGCTTGGGATCTATGATTGTCGTCTTTGGCTCATCTGGGGTCTGCTTGAGCATGGTGGTTTCTTGAATGGACTCATTGGAGGAGTGCTCGGGCACTTCTAGTGTTTGCTCTAGTGCTTTAGAAATCCGAGGAGGCATTGTTTAGAGACGTTGTTAGTTGATATAGTCTTCAATTAGCTTAGATAAGCCCACAACTTCCATCATTGTGTGAGGACTGAACATTTCAACCTCATTTTGAATTGTATCGTTAAGACCACTGATGAAGTAACATGGAAAGAAGGTATTGGAGAAGCCTACAGTCTGGTTGGTGAGTACTTCAAATGCTACTTGATATTTTACGATGGTCCCCATTTAATGAAGTTGAGTTAAGGCCAAACTAAAACTACCTTGAGATAAAACAAGATTCCTCATGAAAATCAGAGATTAAAAATATTGACAAGAGAGGACGTCAGCTTCAACTGAAAATACCTCCTTTACAATACAATCAATATTTTGATGATAAGACAACTAAATGACTAATATCTTACTCACACAATAATATGGCCATCATCATCATCATCACCATCACCATTACCATCACCATCACCATCACCATCACCAAACACGAATACATAATAAAATGACTAGACAACAATGACTTAAAATGAATACATAACCTAAAACTGAATTAAAAAACATAAAAAACTAATAACTAAAATATCACACACATCTGACGATTGACGATACAAAATAAACTAATGACAAAACAACTAAACGATAAAATGATACTAGAAAATACTTAATAACACATAAACCTATACTACATATAATTGAAGACTAAATAACTTGACATGATAACACCTACTAACTTTGCATAATATAAAGTATTATAAAAACAATGACTCCCAACCAAATACCAATTAATTGTGGAAGAACATACCCCAACATCCTACGTAGAATGATAACCATATCGATATATGTAAACAAAACATAAATGTAAAGGAAAACCTAAACCTAAAATACTAACACCATAAAAAACCACATATGGAAGTGAGAAATCCGTGGCTGGTATGGTCGAGTGGTTTCCAAGGTGAACACTGCGGGAGTGTTGGTTGTATTACAGGAGCCAAAATGAGGGAGATCCATTTGGAATAGAGTGGTGGAGCCAATGGCGATGCGTTGAGGAGTTGCTGAGGTCGAGCCGTGATGCAACTGTAACTTGTGTGGGTTCAATCCAAGTCGAAGCCAGCAGTCTATCGATGAAAATAGAAGCAGAACGTTTGTTGAGCCGAGGAGGTTTGAATAAGCCGAGACCAAATGGTAGCAGAGTCGATAAAACACAAGCTTGCAGAGTAGAAAATCCTGTCAATGTGGCAAGAGCGAGCT
Organism: Torreya grandis; assembly: GCA_037957365.1. NCBI lineage: Eukaryota > Viridiplantae > Streptophyta > Pinopsida > Cupressales > Taxaceae > Torreya > Torreya grandis. The sequence continues at coordinate 97,645 of JARHVA010001957.1, forward strand.
AGGGTTGTCAACGTGGCACCTTCTTCCGACAAGAACGGAAGGCAGGTCTGACACTGCAAGGTGTGCTACGCGAGGTATGTTTAAGGACAGCTGATTGAAGCACATGGAGCTCATGCAAGTTGAACCATGAAGGGAGTCTAGGTGTAGTGGGGATCTCGATCCAAGTACCCTGGATTTAAATATTGGAACCAAGATTCATCACCTTTTACAAAACCGATCTGCTTAGAGTATAGATCAGTGTCAATTGAAAAAATATTTGGAGGAAGTAGATCCAAGACCAACAAGAGAGCAAAGGCCGGTGAGGCTGTGGGCAACTTGTGTGGCTGAGTGAAACTTGGAGAACGGTGACGTGTACAGGTGGAAGAACTGAGGTACGAAACCAAATATGAGCAGAGAAGCAGATTTGCCACAGAGATAAATGTTGGTTCTGATGAAATCAAAGCCAACACAAAGCAATGAGAGATCTACAACCCTCAACTGCATTATTTTGATTTGGTGTGGATGCTTCATACAAAAACTCACACTGAGATTAAGAATAACCACTTAGATAACTATATCTCACAAGTACCACTTTGACTGTAATATTGACAACAATATTGACAATCTTCGCAAACTAAAATACTGTAAATAGATGCAAATGACAGAAAAACTCTCTCTCTAATTTGACTGTAACCGAAAAAAATTTGCCTAGGAAAGTGATCTGATATTAGTGTTAAGGACCTCTTACTCTCACCAAGATTAAATTATTAAATCAATTCATATATTAATATGAAACACTCACATTACAAACACTAATTCTTTTTATAGAAGGAACACTCCGTATCATAGGCCACTTCAAGGGGTATACCTCCTTTAGAGCAAGGCTCTATTAAAATTAATCTCTTCCATGATCTACAACATCCCTTGCCCTTTTATTTATACTATTTCTTACCAATCCATTTCCTTAGTTTAATGCATGTGGGATTATTCTTCTTACTATTACATACTACTATTTCTACTAGTTATTCCCTTATCTAAGTATATTACAATAAAATATCACATAGGTGCATGCATAAGATAATTTATAAGCTAAAATAAAAAAATATTTAAAAAAGAGTTCACTAATAAATACTGAGTGACTTTTGAATTAGTGATTAACTCACCAAGTCAAACATACAAATGTAAGAGTTAGTCAATGATTGTAGTTTAAATAAATTAAATGATTATAGTGGAAATAAATGAATTCTAATTAATTACAATATAAATAAATACAATCATTTTAAATAGGTATGAAAATTATGTTTAATTACAATTTAAAATATAATAACAAGATTTTAATAATTATTTTTCAAAGCGATTTCTATGAGAGATTCATATAAGGTTTAGAGGTGTATCTTGAATTAGTTATAATATGAAGACAATTATGTGAATCTAAACTTATGAATGTGTATCCATAAGTGTTAAAAACCTTACACAAAAGTATTATAAACATTGCTCAAGACTTTGTATTTGATAAAATTTAGATAATAAAATCATTGGGATGCTTTTGGTAAGTGAAAGGAAAGGTCTAAAATAATTGACAATTTTATTCTCTTAGTTCTGATTTCTTGTTTCTTTGCTCTAATATATATGTTATGATACTTATAACTTGAAAAATAGACATTCTTCATGTCCCCTAGAATGGTCATGATATCTAAAGCTTAAGGATAAATGCAATCTTTAGGTATCTATGTTGAGGGTTTTCAAAGGTTAATAAACACCATCTAATTATCATTCCCCTAAATAATGAATGCCACTTAATAAAAATATGTCACAAATTAGTAAATTACTTAAAGTTGAATAAATTTGAAGATAGATAAAACCCAAGCTTATACAACCAACGTGCTCTATAGGAAATACTAGTTTTAGATGATGGTAATGCTCTAATAATTATTTGATCTTTATATAATGTTTGTGTGTGCTCAATAGATATCCTATGAATATTAATATATATTGTATGTATTCTTAGAATAATTATTTTTAAATAAAATGCAATGCTTGTGTATTTATAAATAATTAAATTCAAATCATGACCTTATTGGTGTGTCAAAATTGAAACCAAACACATAAAAAGTGAAAAAATACATAAAGAAGGGGAAGGGTGCACCTTGACCTAACAAAGACAAAAAAAATGGCCCAAAAGCATAAGGATGCTTCTGGGATAAAACTTGAGATAGGAGTGAGAAAGAGAGAGAGGAAGAACTGATGGGATAAGAAGAAGAAGAGGATGGATCGCCAAAAAGTAACAAACATGCCATTAATGCCCAATTTAGACTAATAACAAAAAAAAAAAAAGAAAGGTACACTAAAATCATGTTAATTGATGACTAATAAATTCCAATGGGCTATTTTTAGTTATCTAAATTTTATTCACTTTAAAGGGTGTGCAATAATATTTTTAAAAGTATAAAATGAATATATTTGTAAGCGCAAATCTATAGAATAAAATCCAATACAAATGGGAACCTGAAAAACCATAAAAATTTTCATGTCTTTATTTTTTATGTTTCCACCATTATCAAAGATGATGGTATAATGGATATCGAATATAAAAAATGATTTGGTTGAGAAAAAAATTAGATATGATAAATGTAATTATGTTAGTGAGAAGCATAACTTCAACCCATTTGGTGAAGTATGCAATAGCCATTATGATAAATTGATATGTCCACATTGTAATTCAAGTGTAGTTGTTCCAAAGCATGATCTTCTTGTAAATTAACTTAGTGCTCTTTGTGCTCCTTTGAATTAGATACAACTTGCACACCTAAACAACATATTGTGGCACTTACACGCCTTTTTATGCTTGTGTAGTGCCATTAGGAATACTATATATCACTTGGTAGTTTTGTATCATATTCAACATACCATAGACACATGGAAGGTTAAATATAATCTAAACCATCCCAAGTAGAACTTCCAAATATCATGTGATATGACAACATATTTCCATATACTACATGCCCAAAACACTGACCACCAAATATTACTCTTGCAAGAAGGTGAATCATCAACCATTGTAGAAGATTTTTTCTTTCAATTTTCTCTTTTGTAACATTTTATAATTATGATATATTTTAATCCATTCAACCCTAAGGGGACATGTTAGCATGATTCAAGCATCCAATATAAAATGATTATCTCATTTCACATTTTATCATAGGAAAATTAGCTATGAAGTGCTCTTTCTAATCATGTTAATATCCATTTTCATCTTTCTTGCATATTGTACACATATATACCACACCATACTTTTTATCATTAAATAAAAGCTGCATTATCATTCTAAATTTATGCATTTGGATGTGTAAAGGTTAATTCTTGTATTTATTTCCTATTTCATGTTTTATACCCATACTTTTCAATTTGAGTTAAAGGTTTTTCCATTGATCCACCTTTGTAGGCCCTATGGTTCAAATCATTGTTATCAGATCCAAAGCTTTCATATTCATGTAAACACAATAGAAGAATTTCCACTCTTTTTTTTTTTTTTTTTTGAGTATCTAAAATAATGTTGTAACAAGATAAGGACGGTTAACATAGAAAAAATTCTCTGATGCATCTCCATATGTCCAAGAACTAATTTAATACACCCTTACAGATTAACACATTGAAATATTTGGCCAATTATGCAAACTCATGATACATCTTTATACAACATTGTCCCATTATATGCAACTTGTCAACTTGTCATTTCATCATAAAGTACCTTTTAAAGTTCAAGTCAAACTTGCAATTCTAGTGTTTGAAGGAAAAATTAATATCATGACATTGGAAACTAGATTATAAAATTAGAGGACTCCTTCTCATTCAACCATTTGATCTATTTAGATAAGACCACCTTCAAAAAATTTAATATTTCCATTTATGTTCCATTGGTGGGAAAAATATAGTGCACAATGCAAGAAAGACTGCAAATCAATTGAGACTTGAAGAATTTTACTAAATGTTATACGAAGGGAATACTATCACATCAAGCACTTCATGATTGAGTACATTAAGTTATAGTGGTTTCTCAAATATAAGGATCAAATAATACACCAACAAGTTCCTTGACTATACTCATGTCTACGTGAGAACATAATGAAGAAAGATAAGGTGTTGAAGTTCATCAACACACTCTCACCTTATATATGTGCCATGATGGAGTTATGTAAATATGAGGCATTAGGGAAGGCACATTGAAATGATGCCAAGATTTATTCTAAGTAAAATATGAAGTAGGTGTTTCCATCTTCATTTATGTCATACACAAGATAAAACCCATCCACACAAAGAAGATCAATAAAAATCAATATCACAACATGAAAATGATCTAATAAGTTTTACATTAGAAAAAGATAAGAAAATTTAATGTGACAAGTGGTGTCATTGGAATTGCATGATTTCACAAATTTATTATTAATTACATGTATAATAATATTTAATTGTGTAATCTACGTGTAGGTAAGAGATGTTGATCTAACAATAATTTGTCTAAGAACATGAACAACTTCCATAAATACCTTAAAAGAATTAGAATTACTCTTCCAAAATTTTTTTGGGGTGAATTATCATCAATTAATTGCATATTAAAAATGGTATCTAAAATAAAATCAATAAATAAGATGCAATCACATGTTCGGGTATTTCTACTAAAACACATCCTCTAACATATTCTTTGGGATGGGAACAATAAGGGAAAGACATTTAAATTTGGTGACAATCCACTTTCAAATACACCACTAGAGGTCTCTAACATATTACTTGGGAGACCATATGTGTTTGGCCATGATCATGCATATCAAGACAACCCACAATAGTGGAACGTCCATGTCAAGTATCACATCTTTAAATTTTTTAAGTCACCTCATATAGTCATACAAAATGTCAATTGAGTGCAATTTGTGTTACTTGAATCCACCTTGTCCTAACTTATCATTAGACCTATCTTAGGGCCTCTCTTGATAATTTTACAACTTTTGTGTGAGTCTAACCTATCCCCAAATACACCAAAATCAGCATTAAGCCACCCCTTAGGCACCCAAGCCCATTATTTACCAACTTTTTCCATCTACACATTAGTGTGGCCCTTTGGACACTAGCACATTGTGATATTGACCTAGGGACTATGCTAATGTCTCTTTGTTCAATACTCCCCCAACAAATATCTTTATGTTCCTCAAAGCATTCCTAGGGTTGGTCTATACCTATTTCACATCTTGAAAAGCACTATAATGCTATATATAGACCATTCTCAATCAATTATCCACTAGATGGATATTAGATACAAATACTAATAAAACTAACTCATAACTAGTTGTGAAAGTCAAGATCATTGATCCCTATTCTACGCTACTTCTACATATACCCATCTATAATAGCCCAAAACTCAGATTACTCAAATTTTCAGTCTTAAGTCACACTCAAAGCACTCAAATTGGCTCTCATACTAGTATTCACTTACACTTGCACCAACACTTAGATTGGGAAAACTACATCAAGCTTGATTGCCTTTCGAGCTATTGGTATGTAGGCAACATTTAACACATAGGATGCTAAGGTCATGTCTAGCCTACCCTACTAACACCACTCTTTTCTACTTGTGCTCTTCAAGTATCCTAATGAACATGAAGGCTTAAGTTTTTGCATTCAAATAAATCAAAATAGGGAGCATATAGTGAACCAATATTCATCCACACAAGCACACGCATCTCAAGACCAGGTGAAGCTATATCTTAAAGCTTATTTCTTATTATTCAAGAGGTCACTCCATAGGACACTAGTATGGTGAACTACCATCCAAGGGACCACAATATTGTCTAGGAGGATTTTTGACTCTTGATTCCTAATCACAACACCTAGCATAGTTCTTATACTATTTTTAGCCTGTCACTCATCCATCTTAGTCAGTTTCAATCTAAGTACATCTATTGCAATTCATTTTCTATTTATATAATAATCAGATAAATCAATTATTATACATATTAGTGGTTATAATTATTGCATATTTATTCTCTAATTTATTATTTTGGCACTTTAGCAACTTAGGGTTTTACATTCCATAACTCCCTTAAAGTTTAAATCATTTGGTGAACCTGACTTATTTTGAATACCGTCCAAACCCTATACCTAGATGCTCCTAAGGTTTGTATCCTTCTTTTTCATAATTCCATTTATTTTACTAGGATTTTTAGATTTCATTTATTCTGTTATAGCAACCCTTTTTTGTTTTGTTTACTATATTCCATATAAAAAAGTTATATCTCTTCCTTTAAGAAGAAGTGTTATGATTAATATTAACCCTATTTAACATACCTAGATTCCTTTCATTCAAACCTATACCATGGATAAAGAACAAATTACAACCCCCCATCGATCCTTCACATACTGATTATGTGGAATTTAATGATAATACATCAGAACATGAGCAATACAATCAAAATATTGATGATACATAAGATAATCCTTAGGACACACTTCCCCCATCGATGATGAAAATATGATAATTAATAAATATGAGGTCTTACAAAGTTTCATAGATAGACTTCGAGAATAACCCCATGATCATGCACATATTTTGTAAGCTATACTAGAAATCAAGAACAGATCACCTAGTTAATCCTCCAATCCCATAGATACTAATATTATTATCCCTACTACAAGGGTAACTCAGACTCTACAACAACCAACTACAACTAGCCAACCATCACTAGTGGCACGACTTCTTGTAGCTAGTACACATCCTTCCTCTTTAGATGTATAATCCCTTCGAAAGGAGATTAATTCTCTATAGTCCAAATTGTTACATATTTATCAAGAGGTTACTAGACCATATTATGCCTTGGATTTCATATGCTCTTTTATACACCTTTGGTATAACATATAGAGACAATGCCTTTTCCCTCTAAATTTTTGGCACCCAAGCTTACTCAGTATGATGTTAAGGGTGACCCAGAGCATCATCTCTATGATTTTCACATAGCATGTTTAGACTACATGTCCAATGATTGACTCCTAGTTCATTCCCTCATAGTTTATATGCATTAAAATGGCTCTATGATCTTCCTAATCAGTCCATAACAACATTAAATCCACTATTAGATATGTTTCTGGCACATTTTTCAATCAACATTAGTGACAAGGTTTCATATGCTTAAGTTATACAACTCAAGAAAAAATTCATTCAGCCAATAGCTGAATATGTCTTGTAATATAAAACTATATTAGCAAATTTGACTAATCCTATGGTAGATAGAGAACTATAGGACATGTTCAAGAAAATTTTATTACTATCACTACATGAATATATACTATTCAAAAAGTTTCAATCATTCATAGATATATGCCATAAAGTGAAATAATTGGAAGTGAAGATTCTCTCCATGGGAAAATTACAGAACAAAACTAAATCATATTCAACTAATAAGAGTTCTACTAAGCCCCCATATAAGGTGAGGGCCATTGGAAATAAGAAAAATCAAAATATAATAGCTAATGCATCCTCAATGTCAGCTCCTTGCATGGTTTTATCAGCTTCTCCATGGTGACCTTTCACAAATCTTCTTGAATCACCAACACGTGTTGTTAAATAACTCTTAGAATGCATCTTATATCTCCCTCCAATTAAAGAGGTTGATACAACTAGACCTCTTTCAAAGAGTTATGATGCCATTGTATATTATGACTATCACATGGCACCATGCCATACTACAAAGAAATGTATTAGCTTACGACATAAGATACAAGACTTGATAGATGCTAATATCATTGCTTTTTTAACTCCTATAGAGGCTCCTAGAACATGACCAATGGAAGCAAAATCATTTAAAATATTTTAAGATCTATTTCCAAATAATAAAAATAATGAGATGCCAATCACTTCAAGTTTTCATTATAATTATTAGGCACATCCACTACTAGCATCTTATCATAATCATGTGATGGACACATGCCCTCTTAATAATATCATTGGTGTGTATCATATTAAAATTATAGATAGGCTTCTCATCACTTTCTCAGAGCATGAGATCATTGATGATGACTCAAATTTATATGCACTCATTATACGATCTTACATTGATCATCATCTTATTAAAGTGTCATGGTTGACAATGGGTGAAAAATTAACATGTATACTATTACACTTATAGATCACTTGGGTTAATCATAATAGCATATTTCTCAGACATATATAATTATTTGTGGCTTCAATGGCCATATTCATATCTCCATCATGGAAATAGTACCTCTATTACAAGTTTGTCCTACACATGTGGTCACTAGATTCTTAGTTTACTTAGTGTTGACATATTTGACATGTTATTGGGTACGCCTTGGATATAGTAGCTTTGAGCCATCCCATCTATCGTACATAAATATATTAAATTTATGTATGTTAATCAGGTGGTTATAGTTGAGGTCCTTGCATATGATTATCTTTTACATATTTCATAACTAGTTACGTAGTAGACACTAGTTACAACTCTGAACATATCTTTTATTAGCATACCTCCAATATCAATTGAGCTACCATTTCAAGAGAGATATAATCCTATAGAATTACAAAGTACAAATACTCTCCCATGGAGACCTATATTAGAGATCCCCCTACATCAGATACATGTGATGGATTTGAGAGATCCTCTCTCTACACCATTCACACTTAGATAAGTGTTATTGAGTCCCCACAACACTCCACATAGAACATCCATGCCAGTTCCAACTTCTTCCACCACATGGATTCCCAAGAGATATATAGTTCATAAATGAGTTAAATTAGCTCCATAGATTCATGGCCACACTTCACAGTTAGTTTCAACTTCTAGATTACTCATTACATCTAGTTTACATATCTTAGATACCTCCTTGCACAATATGTGTATTCACTCTTACCTTATTTGATATAGGACACCTTGATAGTGAGTCTCTTGTGAGACTCCTTAGTTAGTATGTTCCTCTCTACTTGTACAGAGTTTCTCTTACCTCACTCCTTGTATACAGTTTCATTTTCATCTACCTTGTACATAGATTATACTCAAAAAATACAAAAACTTTGAAATATTTTCTTAAAAATTACAAATTTTAGATTATATGTTTTTTCATGTTTACATTCTTTTTATTTTCTAGGTACTACATATGCCATCTATGTTAGTATAGTCAATTTTTATCATACACACATGCTTCACTTATTCTTTTCAAGTGTTTGCAGATCATTATATGACTTAGGTCCTCTAAATAGATCTAGATTTACTACTATCTAGCCATTGGGGGCACATACATAGATACATAGATTTAGTATTGATACATTCACCCATTGGGGGCATCATACTACACAACTTCTAATTTACCAAGTTGTATATTTTTAGTCGCAATAACCATAAAAAAATAATTATGTTTATTTTTCATGACTCTTTCAAGTCCTTGTGACCAAATTATTAAATAATGCTTAATTTATATAAAGATTTATATTGATTTACTCAAAGAAAATGTTTAAGTGTGGAAACATATAGGGTTCCACTTTAGGATATTTCATTCATTTAAAATAAAATAAAATAAACATTATTATAATAATAAAATTTCACTTCAAGGTTATTCTTATCAAAATTTTCTTATGATATTCTAAGACATCTTTATTACAAGATTTGTATAGCGGGTAGTTCCTACCTTTGTATTGAGAATTATGTGTGCTAGAGTTTACATATAAAATTACAATGTAAGCTTAAATCAATAATGAATGCTTCAACACTTTGAACTTAAAAATAGATATATTATAATTTGTGGAGAAAATAATCTGTCAAATAAACATATAGAATTATTATTGAAGAGCTCTAATAAAAAACATAATTGTAATTTGTTTCTTAAACTTATAATAAAAGATAGATATGTAGTTTGTTATTATAAAAACTTTAAAATATGTTAAGTGTAATATATGTTAAATTTTTTGACACCCCAATTTGGTATACAAATTTCTTTGAGTACATATTATAATTCAAATTAAAATTGATTAAGACATGTAGTCAACATGACATTCCTTGAAATGGATGTCTGTAAAGGTTTTATGATGACCCCTTGCACAAATAAACGACACTAATCTTATCAATTCTATAAATCAAACAATAATTTTTAAATAGATATAATTTTTTACAATAACACATTGCAACAATTATTTATCAAAAAAATATCAAATAAAAAGTAGTATCTAAAATTACATTTGAAATATTTATATACAGTACAAATATCAATGTATAGGCATAGGCCTCAAAATTATCTCCTAAAATCAAATAGAACACTATGCCAACAAATTTATATAGGTTATTTGTACATGGGCATTAAGTGATGGGTATACATTATTTGTAAATAAAAACATAAAATATGAATTTAAAAATAAATGACATAAATGCAAAAATAAATCTTTTACTTGTGAGTGGAAATGACATCAAGCCTGAGAAGTATACAAATTAAAGTCAAAATTGATTAATACGTATGTTAAGATAAGGCTATCATTGAAATGAAGTCAAGACCCTATCCATAGACATTTTACATAAATGAGGTAAATTAAAACTCATGATTTTATTGCCAACACAACAACGTGTGTGGATAAAGTAGGAAGAGGAAGACTAGACTATTTTGATGTAATACTCCCTTAAAACATAGATGAATTTATAGCAATGTGAGTTGGGGAAGCCATATTTAGATTTGAAATTAATAATAATAATAATAATAATAATAATAATAATAATAATAATAATAATAATAATAATAATAATAATAATAATAATAATAATAATAATAATAATAATGAAATTCACATGAATGCACTCCACTTGTGTTTATGCTATTGGACACATGACATGAGCGAGCCTCATGGAAGACTTTTTTTTATTAATTGTACTTCATACTTCATACTTCATAGGGGACTACTAAGACTTCTTTTTTTAAATCATGTATTGTAAAAAATATTTAAAATATGTTATAAAATTATTGTTTTATTAAAAATATTTAAAATTATATTAAAGTCTTAGGAATATTCCCAAACAACACCCTTGGGAATATTACAATATTTATATGAAAAAATTTCAGGAAAACTTTTCAATTATTAAATTCATATTGTTTTAAAAAAATCTGATTGTCTAAACAAACTTGGACTAATTCAAAAGTGGTTCTTATAGTCTCTTGCCTTGGTAGGGACTAATAATTATTGGTAGACTCAACAAACTATAATACTTTAAAAAAATTATATTGTAATGCATACTTATATTTCATTTATTCTTAAAATATCACATGCGTGCATGCATAAGATAACTTATAGACTAAAATAAAAAATATATTCAAAATGGAGTTCACTAATAAATACTAAGTCACTATTGAGTTAGTGATTAACTCACCAAGTCAAGCTTGCAAATATAAGAGTTAGTCAATGATTGTAGTTTAAATAAATAAATTCTAATTAAATGAAACATAAATAAATACAATAATTTAAAATATGTATGAAAAACATGTTTAATAACAGTTTAAAATATAATAACAAGAACTTAATAATTATTGTCCAAAACCATTTCTATGAAGGTTTCATATAGGGTTTATAGGTGTAACTTGAATTAGTCATAACATGAAGATAATCACATGAATCTAAACTTGTAAATGTGTACCCATGGGTTTTAAAAACCTTGCACAAAAAATTTATAAACATTGTTCAATATTTTGGATTTGATCAAATTTGATTTTTAAAATTGTTGGGATGCTTTTGCTAAGTGAAAGGAAAGGTCTAGAACAAGTTACCAATTTTATTCACTTAGTTCTAATTTCTTGGTTTCTTTCTCTAATCTATATGTTATGACACCTATAACTTGAAAAAAAGACATTCTCCATGTTCTCTAAAATGGTCATGATATCGAAATCTAAAGGATAAATGTGAGCTTTAAGGATCTATGTTGAGGGTTTGTAAGGGTTAATAAACACCATCTAATTATCATACCCCTAAATAGTGAAAGACACTCAATAATAATAAGTCAAAAATTAGTAAATTACATAAATTCAAAGATAGATAAAACATGAGCTTGTACAACAAAAGTGTTTCATAGGAAATATTATTTTTATATGATGGCAGTGCTCTAATAATTACTTGATCTTTCTAGAATGCTTGTGAGTGCTTAATAGATATACTATGAATAATCAATATAAATTGTATGTATTATTATCATAATTATTTATAAATAAATTACAATTTTTGCATATTAATAAATAAATGAATTCAAATCAAGACCTTAATGGTATGCCAAAACTAAAACTAAACACATAAAAACTAAAAAGGACATGAATAAGGGGAAGGGTGCACCTGGACCTAACAAAGACAAAAAATGGCCCAAAATTATAATGATGTTCCTGGGATAAATTTTTAAATAGGAGTGAGAAAGAGAGAGACAAGGAACTAATTAGATAAGATGAAGAGGATGGATCACTAAAAACTAACAAACATGCCATTAATTCCCAATTTAGACTAATAACCAAAAAATCAAAAGTACACTAAAATCATGTTAATTAATGAGTAATAAATTCCTATGGGATACTTTTAGATATATAAATTTTCTCCACTTTAAAGTGTGTGTAATAATATTTTCAAAGTGGAAAATGAATATATTTGTAAGCGTGAATCTGTACCAATACACATGGGAACCTAAAAAATCATGAAAATTTTCATAACTTTATTTTTTATATTTCCACCATTGTTGGATATGATGGTATGATGGATATCAAATATAAAAATGGTTTGGTTTGGCAAAAAATTGGAGATGGTAAATGTAATTATTTAGTGAGAGGCATAACTTAAACCCATTTATTGAAGTATACAATAGTCATCATGTTAAATTGATATGTCCATCTTGTAATCTGAGTGGAGATGTGCCAAAACATGATATTTTCTTATTTTTTTATTCACACTTGTGAATTATATACAATTGGCACACCTCAGCAACATATTATGGCACCCACACACATTTTTATGCTAGTGTAGTGCCATTAGGAATACTACATATCACTTGGTATTTTTGTATCATCTTCAACATACCAAAGACACATGGAAGGTTAAATATAATCTACATCATTCCATTTATAAATTCCAAAACTCATGTGATCTGACAACATCTATCCATATAATACATGCCCAAGATACCAACCACCAACTATTACACCTTAAAAGAAGGTGAACCATCAACCATTATAGAAGTTAAATTATTTTTCAATTATCTCTTTTGTAACATTTTATTATGATGATATATTATTATCCATTAAACCCTAAGGAGACATATTAGCATGGTTCAAGCATTAAAAATCAAATGATTATTTGGTTTCACATTCTATCATAGGAAAATTAGCTATGAAATGCTCCCCCCTTCGGATCATAATAATATCCATTTTCATCCTTATTGCATATTGTATACATATGTACCACATCATATTACTTATAATTGAATATAAGTTGCATTATTATTATAAATTTATGCATTTGAATGTGTAATTGTTAATTTTTGTACTTAATTTCTATTTCATGTTTTATATCCATAGTTTTCAATCTAAGTTATAGGATTTCTACTGAGAAACCTTCGTGGGCCCTATGGTTCAAATTTTTGGTATCAGATTCAAAGCTTTCATATTTATTTAAAAACACTAGAAGGATGTCCACTCAATTTTTTGAGATTATCTAAGAGAATGTTGTAGCAAGAGAAAACTAGTTGACACATAGAAAGGATTCTCTCATGCATCTCCATATGTCCAAAAACTCATTCAAGACATCATTATAGAAAAAAATTGAAATATTTGGACAATTATAAAAACTCATGATCCTAATTACTCCAATAATCTCCCATTGTGCACAACTTTTCAACTTGTTGTTTTAGCATAAACTACCTTTCAAAGTTCAAGTCAAAGTTGATATTCTAGTTTTTCGAGGAAAAAAATATACCACAACATTGCAAAATTGGATTATAAAATTTGAGGCCTACTTCTCATTCAAAAATTTCATTTATTTAGGGAAGACCACCTTGAAAACATTTAATATTTCCATTTTAGTGTCCCATTGGTGGGAAAAATATAGTGCACAATGCAAGAAATACTACAAGTCCATTGAGACTTGGAGAATTTTATAAATACCATATGAAGGGAGTATTATAACTTAAATCATGATACACGATTGAGTACATTAACTTAAAGTAGTTTCTCCAATTTATGGATAAAGTAATACACCAACAAGTTCCTTAACTATAATTCATGTCTACGTGAAGACACAATGAAGAAACATAAAGTGTTGAAGTGCATCAACACACTATTACTTTATATATGTGGCATGATTGTGTTATATAAATATAAAGCATTAGGGAAAACACATTTAAATGATGCCAAGATTGAATCTAAGTAAAATATGAATTAGGTATTTCCCTCTTCATCCAATGTCGTGTATAAGAGAAAACCCAACCACACAAATAAGATCAACAAATATAAATAACACATCAAAAGGATATAATAAATTTTGAATTTTACAAAGATAAGAAGAGATAATGTGACAAGTGGTGTCATTGGCATTACATGAGTTCACAATTTTTTTATTAATTATATATACAATTTTTTTATTAGATAGGTTAAAAATGGGAAAGGGGTCTCGTACCCTTACAAAAGAGATCAGAAGATATTCAGGAAGATAACAATAGAAAAAAAATAAACATAACCAAAAAAATAACAAGAGTTATTGCCTTCAACTAAAAAGGTGCCAAAAAACTAGCAAAAAGCAAGAAAAAAACCAAGCACCAGATGAAACTATTCTGATTTGTCAGACTCAAAATAAAGGACCAGTTTGGTCCCTGTGTTATTAGTTTTTCTTTCCCTACTTTGAGTATGATTCCTAATACCCTTAACATCTTCCATGGTAGACCTCTTTCTCTTCTTCCCAACAACTTGGGCTCCTCCTTTCCCTATTCAACATCTAGCTTCTCTTCATCACTTTCACCACTATGGCTAAAATTATCATCCTGTGGGGTTTGCTTAGCAACATCTTCATCCTCCTTATCCTACTAATGGTTTCACTTAACCAGGGAGAAGTCACCAAAGACCATCAAAAGTTTTAGATTATTAATCTCATTTGAAATCTCCATACTCAAAATTTTCTAGATTACCACTTTTGTTTGCATCTTTTTGATAGACTATTCAATTTCATTCTTCAATTTAAAGTTAAAATAGGACCATCCCATAGTGGAAAAGGGAGTAACAACTTCAAGATCCCCCTTTGGCTTTTGTTGGGGTGGAAGTCACCCTGAAGTTTCTTCATCCCAAAAAATACATTCTGACCCCCTTCTTGCTCAGCTTCTAGCTCTAAGAATAATTCTTCCTCCTTTTCAAACTCCTCCTATTCAATAGTAATATGGATGGCCTTTGTAACCACCTTGGTCCAAAGGGGTTCCCCCCTTTTAACCAGTAGCAATATGAGACCTTGGTGGATGATATTGACCAAAGGATTACATTTGAAATTAACAATAGATGCTTCTAATGACTTAAGAAAAAAAATGAAATACTTATCAAGTGGCCCCTAAAATGGTTAAGGAGAAGAAAATGATGGGATAATATTACTAGAGTTTCCCCTACAATGCAATTTACCTCATAATTTGTAGGCACACATCTGGCCATTTCTTGGGGAGGTCCACCCTTAGGAACCCTTTTTGAGAAGTTAATTTGGGCTTCTTTTTTTCATGTTGTAAAATATATTGAACAATTACTTCTTACTCTTCTTGTCCTTGAAATCCTTCACCCCTAAATAATCCATTCCTATGATATCACTAATAACTTCTTCCATGACCATAAGCCTCAGGTCGTGCATAAGCACCTCTATATCTTTTCAACCATGGATAAAGTCTTTGGAGAATACCACATCATGTCCCACTAGATGCTTCATGTAACCAAAAATCCAACCTTTGACCATCTTCTTCAAAACATATGCATCTTCTTTCACTTTTGTACAAGAAATTGGCTCAACTTGATCATGGTCTCCACCCATGTTTGGCTAGTTACTTCTGATGCAAATTTCATGGACTGGGACCATATCTGTAAAATCAACAATGATATTGAAGGCTATACCACTTGAATTATTAAACCTTGATATGAAAAAAAATTGAGCATGTAAGGTCTTAAAATGAGGGTGATTCATGATTGCCTTACACGTACGATATTTCATCCTCCCTTATTGATGTTTAAAAATGATGGGCCCAATAATTTCATATGCAAAATTACACTTTATTAAGCTCAATAAAAGGGATAGCATCCAAAGATAATACCACATCACCTTTCCAATGGGTGAGGGATCTATTTAGAACCCTTAAGTTAACCATTCTATATGTGCTATTATTTCCTTCTCTATATACATGATTGATAGATATCATTTTGAAGAGGGTAAGCATATTTTTTGAATCTTCAATGATACTAGTAATATTTCAAGAGGGTTAAGAGGAAAAATTTAGACATTTGATGATATTTAAAGAGTATCCCTCCACCTGTAGATTGTCCAGACCTAGCTTAACTACAAAATTCATTCCCCACAAGGTAACCTTCACTTCCACCATATGATTGGTTTAGATCCCTAGGGGTCCCACATAGGTAGCCATTAGGTTCCTATTAGAATCTTGAATAACTTCTCTTAATCTTGCAGGTCCAAGATTACCTTTCACAAATCCATTGAAATTTAGTTTATACCATTCAAAAGGAGGGAGAATCCACTTAATCTTGGACATATCTAAACAATGCTTGTGACGATGTGCATGGATGTCAAGATTCAATAAGTGGAGAATCTAATAAAAATGAGGGGAAGGAGGATCATCAAAGGTGTAGGCAAAAATTAGCCAATGTTATTTAACAAAATCTAAGATTTTATTAAAGTTTGATGAGGGACTGATGATTCAATTATAAAAAATGATCGAGTTCCTAGATATCCAGATTCCCTAGAAGATGTGAGGGAGAGCTCGATTCCACCAAAATTTTAGAAGTGGGTAATCCCAAAGTGTTTCCCATTAACAGATCAAATCCTTTAAAGACCAAGGTGAAACCCAAAAAAATTTGGATAGATTGAAAATGGACTAGAAAATGGAGGAAGCAAAAGAATAGGTAAGGAAGATATGTTTCATAGATTCTACCTCCTATCTGCATAAAACACACTTGTTAAAGATGAGTATTCCCTTCTTCATTAGATTGTCTAATATCAAAATTTTATTCTGAGCTACCAACTAGAAGAAAATATTGACCTTGGGTATGAGATTTTTTATCCACAAGCAATTTCAATTTTTCACAATCTCTTCTTGATCCCAAAGAGATAGATAGATAGATAGATTTGATAGAAAATAACCCACTAGGATCAGCCTTCCATATAAGTTCATCATCTTTAGCAAAAAAGTTGATATGAGCATTTTGAAGAGTCATGTTTAACTCTTTCAAAAAAATAGTTTGTTGAGGGCTCATGTCTTCTTTGTGGAGAAGATTCCACCTTATTTTACTATTGATCTCCTACTGATAATCGCACACCCTATGACCAATAGCCATTTTAAAGTGATCACTCAATCCTAATGCATGAGGAAAGGCTCCAAGTGGGGTTTGATTTAGCCACAGGTCCCCCCAAAAATCAACTTTGTTTCCTCTACCTAGTTTCCACTTTAGTTCCCTCTAAAGAATACCCTTTCTAGCTCTCAAGGCTTTCCAAAAGGTTGATCCATTATCAAGACCTTCTTTCATAGGAAAGCAAGAACCCTTCCCAAAATTCAAGTATTTTACCTTGATGATCCTAGTCCAAAGGTTGTGTTCCTTAATCACCCTCAACCCTTGCTTAGCTAAAAGGGCTCGGTTCATAGGTCTAATCCTTTTGAACCCTAAACCTTCAGGTAGAAAGCTTTATTCCAAGAAACAAGTGGGAATCTAAATCTATCTTCCATTCCCCTCCAAAACAAATTCTTATGAATTTGATTAATTTGATCTACCACTTTTCCTAAAATGACAAATAAGGACATGAAATACACTAGGATACTTTGAAGTGAGCTCTTAAGTAATTATAGTTTGCCAGCTTGGGACAACAAATTCCTTTTCCATATGGATAATTTAAACTAAATCATATCAATGAGGGGATTCTATAAATTAGTTTTCATGTTTCCCTCAAATAAATGGATGTCGAGATAGGATGAAGGAATGTTTTTGATAACACACCCTAAAATCCTTAAAATCTTCCCTTGTAGAGAAGCTAAAGTGTTGATAAAGAATAGATAACTTTTTACCTCAACATTATCTCATAAATTTCCAAAATTTTCATGAAACATTTAGCTTTAGAGACTGAGGCTTATCCCATTATCAGATTGTCATTCATGAATTATTGATGGGTGATAGGATTGATGTTTGAAGTAGCCAAAGTTCCCTTAACAATCCTACAATAATTGGTGGAGTTAATGATTCTACTCAAAGTTTCATCCATTAAAATGGATAGAAAAGGGGAGAGAGGATCGCCTTTCCTGATCCCTTTATCTGTTGGGAATAAACCTTTGGGAACCCCATTGATGATAATAGAAAACATGGAAGTAGAAATGCAAGAAGTAATTAGATTTTTGATAGCTTGATTAAACCCAAATTTTGAGGGATTATATCCAAAAAGTGCCAAGAAACTCTTTCATAGGCTTTATTCATATCTAATTTGAGAAACATACATTGATGAAAAGAATTGGCCACTGAATGAATAGTTTCATGGGCAATAATAATCCCATCTAAAATTTGTCTACCAAACACAAAAGCCCCTTATTATTCTAAAATCATCTTGTTAAGAAGGATTTGAGTTCTTAGGGCTATACCTTTTATACAAAAATTTTAGAAAGTGGAGCATAAGCAAATTGGTCTAAAGTCCTTTAGTTGGTTATCCCCTTTCTTATTTGGGATAAGAACTAGGAAAGTATTAATGAATTACTGAAACATTGTTTCTACATTGAAAAACTCATTAACGACTAGGCAAAATTCATTTTTAATGATGTCTCAAAAATCCTATAATAAAAAAGGAGGGAATCCATCCGAGCTAGGGGCCTTATCTCCTTGTAGGAAGAAGGTAATGGATCTAATTTCTTCATCTAATGGGGGAAAAAGAATGGAGGCATTATATTCTTAGGAAATATATTCCTAGATAAGGTTAACAACCTGATCTTCCATTTGAGCATCCTGAGGGGGGACATGAGCCAAAATATTTTTATAGAAATTTACAATCTAAATTCAATATATTTTTTGTCCTTATACCAAGTCTTGTCTTCCTACTTGAGTTCTGAAATGAATTTATGCTAGCAATTTCTATGAGAGATGGAAGTACTTAGTGTTCCTATCACCTTCCTTTAGCTAAATTTTCTTAGATCTTTGACACCATAAAATTTTCTCCTTAGCTTCTATATTATGGAATAAACTTAATAGATCCTTTTCTTTGGCTTGTAGAGAGAGGGTGAAATTGAAAGTAGTGGTTTCCTCCTCAATACTATGAAGTTCCTCCTCGATTCTATATTTTTGGGAGTAGATGTTCCAAAACACTTCCTTGTTTGAAATATTGAGTTTGAACTTAACATGTTTGAGTTTCATGGCTAGGATAAAATGGATGAGCCTTACACTTGGAACTTCCACCATTCCTTTAGAGAACCCACTAGAGATGAGTTTGTAAGCCACATTTTTTTGAATCTAAAGGGGTTAATTTTGAATTTTAACATATTTTTATTGGAAAAAACTAGGGGATTTTGATCAGATCTGATCCTTAGAAGAGGAGATAAAGAGCAGTTGGAATGGAGATCCCACTACAAAGACACTACGAACCTGTCAAGCCTTACTTGAATAGAATCTTCTCTCGATATCCTATTTGACCAAGTGAAAGGGTTAAATTTTGAGTTAACATCTATAATTTCCACCTCACTATAAAGTCACTAAGATATAATATACTATCATTGAGAGAATATGACCCCCTTTCTTTTCCCTTAGGAACAGAGGAGTGTTGAATTTGCCTATCACCATCTAGCTCTTGCCATGAAGAGTTTACTCATATCAATTAAATCATCCCAAATTTTATCCAATCTTTCCTATATTTAGGAGCATAAGCATTAGTAATAAACCATTCCTAATTATTTTGGATGTCTTTGAATAAAACAAAAATATGAGAATCTACTTCACGTAGAAATGTTCCTTCTATAATGATTGGATACTTGAAAATTTACAACCCCCCTAAATCACCTCTGTAACTACTCATACTACATAGATATTTTCCCCAAATTTTATCTTTTTTCTTCAGAAAAATTTACTTAAACATTTTGGTTTCTTATAAAAGAAAAATATCAGGTTTATGATCATGGATAAAATTTCTAGCTAGACTTCATTTTATAGGTTATTCAACCCCTGTATGTTCCAAGAGATAATATTAATTTATTATTACTTAGAAAGTGTCTAAGGTTCATTTTAATATCCTTTGTTACTTATTATTTATATATTTTTTGGAAGTTTGGTTAGTCAATCTTCCTTGGGATTTTATCTCTTCACCTACTTCTACTTTTTTCCTACCATTTTTTGGTTGAACTTCCATCCATTGTTATTTTACCATTTCCTTGATGGTTTTAACACTATCTCTCTTGATATATGAGGAAAATTTTCCCTCTATAGGGGAAAAGGACTTAGATAGCCCAAAAGATCTAAAGGGAGTTAGCAAACCCTGAACAGGCATAACTTCTTAGAGGACCAGGTCCTTATCAAAAAGGAGAGTTTCAAAAGGATTAAGACATGATGAAACTTTATGTAGGGAATCTTGGGGTTATGAAAAATGGGTAGAGGCAAGGTTTGAAGTAGGATATGCAAAATCTTCATCAACTAGGATTTCAACTAGAAGCAAAGCAACCATATAAGATTTGACATCATTTTGAACCAAAGCCACTAATACATCATCTAGTAGTGGATTGGAGGCTAAGATGACCCAAGGTAGGCTAAGGATCTTCAAGGAAGGTGATGAATTGGAAGAAACAATAGTTAAAAACTTTTTCCCTAAACTAAGAGGAGCTGGAGTAGGTTTGGCGAGAGGAGGAAGGCAAGAAGGGAGGGGGAAGAGGGAAGAGGAATTAGGGGTTGTGGAAAATGGAATTTGAGGATAAGGGTTCAAGGATGATGGTTTCTTGACCTAGTGGGTAGTGAGGGAAGGGATGGCTTCTTGCTTAGGGGACACTCCTGAGAAGAATGATTCAAAACATCATAAGGTTTACATATTTACTATTCACTTTTGAAAACTATGCATTGCATCCAGACCCCATATTTAGATTTGATCTTGATGGATTGAAAGAGGGGCTTATCCATAGGAATGAAGATTCAAACATATGAATCCAAGAGTATGTGGTTGGACACTATAATGGGGTCCGTGGAAATAGGTTGGCCAAGGCCTTTGGCAATACCTAGGATACCCTCTAGGGCTTAGAATTCTAGGGGTAACTTTGGAAGGTTTACTCAAATAGGGATGTCCTCCATGATAGTTATATAAATATTAAACCCTACCTTCTATTTAAAAATACAAACATTAAATTTTCCCGTAAACCATGGGCCTCTAGTGAAGATTTGAATGTAGTCTTCAGAGTGGGACATGTTGATAAAAAAAAGTTCTTAAGAATAGGGATGATCTTGATTTGTCCCTTAGTATGCCATTTGAAATTAACCCACTTGCAGAATGAGTCAATGTTTAGCTTGAAGTCACCAAATTTGGCCAAGAGTGGATTTGATAAAGAATAGTCAATATTCTCAATGATAGATTTTAGGACCTCAAGGCACACCTCATTTCTTTCCCCTATTGGAATAAAAAAGGAATCTTATCTAGGTTTTTTGTATGGGCACTCCTTAGACACCAAATTAGCCCATGAGGTTGATTTCTTACCTTTAGAGAGATCAAGAGCAACATCTGATGGACCTTGACTTGAGTCACCATTCAAATTTGGTGGTGGACCCTAATCTATGTCTAGTGATAGTGCTATTACATCCTTCATAGAATCACCAACATCCTTCATAGGATTTTTAGGCTACATCTCACTTTCTTCCTACCCATCACTTGCATTCAAAATTATGGCTTCAGACTTCTTCACACCCATTTCATTCTTTATAGTAATTAAGTAGAATTATGAATTATATGTACAATAATCTCTAATTATGAAATCTATATTAGGTTCTATATAAGCAAAAGATTTTAATCTAGCAATAACTTGTCTGAAAACAAAAACCACCCTGATGAATACCTTAAAAGAATTAGAATCCCTCTTTCAAATTTGTTTTGGTAAATTATCTTAAATTAATTATCCATTATAAATGTTAGCCAAAATAAAATCAATAAACAAGATGAAATCACACATTTGGATCTTTCTACTAAAGAACATCCTCCAACGTATTTTCTAGGATGGAAATAATAAGGGAAATACATTCAAGTTTGGTGACAATGCACTTTCAAATATATATTCATACTTATGTAAAACATAATCACTTAGGACATTACACCACTATAGGCATCTAACATCTTTCTTGGGAGATGATATGTCTTTGACCATGATCATACATATCAAGATAAGCCATGACAATAGTGATATGAGTATCTAACATATTTCTTGGGAGATGATATGTTTTTGACCATGATCATACATATCAAGACAAGCCATGACAATAGATAATCCATGTCAAATATCACATCTTTAAATTTTTTAAGTCACCTCCAAAGGTGAAAGTCAAATTGGTTTCTTTCTAAATGATATTGCAAGCTCATTATAAAACATAAAATTTTATGTTACTCATGGTTCATCTTGATACAACAATATAATTGAGAAAGTGATCATTAACAACATTCTAGGTCATTCCATTGTCATGCCAATAACAACTTGATAAACAATATAAAAACATAGAAACATATTTGAAGAACCAAATAGAATTATCACACATGACATTGTATATAACTAAATCGATGTGGTCCCTAGATCCCCTATTCTGAAGAATCCATTGTACCACAACTGTATTTAGGAGAATGATAATATATGGTGCTAGATATAATATATAATAATGATAATCCTTGAGACAAATAATAATGGATCATGGTTTTCATGAATCAAATATCATGTACTCAATAATATAATGGTTAAGAATCGATATCCACTATCATGCATTGATGAAGTTTTGGGCAAACTCTTAGCTGCACTATACTTGACCAAGATTTATCTAAACTAATGTTACCATTACGTATTAATCCACAATAATATTTGTGGAAAACAACACTAAAAATAAATGAGGTATTATATAAAGGGTTTTTTAATGCCTTTTAGCTTGACTAATGCACTAAAACATTTCATGTGCTTGATGAATGACATAAACATGTCCTTCACTAACCCCTTCCTCTTTGTATACTTATATGACATACTCATCTTTAGTAAAACATGAGAGGAGGGTGAGGAACACATTTCATATGTCCTAGACACATTGTGAAAACACAACTTTCAAGAAGACTTAGAAAAATTTATAGTTATATGTTTTATAATATCAACTATGAATACATCCATGGGTAGATCTAAGGAAGATTAAATAAATCCAAGATTGGATAACTTTGTGCAAGCTCATGGATTTGAAGATTTTCATTCAATATGGAAAAACTTTTAACCCAAGTTTTTCATTGGGTTTTTACACATAAAGGTGTAGCCATAGTTAGGGGTCCTAATAAAGGAATGTGTAACACCACACATGTGAGTGATATTGTCACCCAATCACTCTTTAATACTTGAAAAATAGATACAAAATTCATGGTTTATATTAATAAACATGGGGTTATAAGATATAATTATTTTAAAAACTTTAAAAGGAGATCTCATCTCTCATTTTATCCCTATCCATTCCTTAGACTTAGATCTATTCCTTTATATGGCATCCTTAAATTTCCAAGTGCTCAAATCTGCAAGCCTTCTTCTATAATCTACAACTATATAAAATTTTCCTTCTTGGTTGGAACTGACCATCCAAAAAAATGGATCATTCAAGCCTTCAAATAGTAATAACAACCCATATCTAAGCCTTTTGTTGCGTTTTATATTCTCTTAGATCTGGTTCTTATCATGTTTTATCATGTATCTATTAACAACCATAATTAATGAGGTACAACAAAATATTTATAAATCTACAAGATTTTATAAACATAGAATCACCTTTTATGAATCTTGAGCTAAACAAATTGGATTTTTTAGAATAATTCAATGTTACCTAAATATTTTTGGCTTTTGTCTATCATGATGTCACATCATTTATGAAACTATATTAGCCTAGTCAAATGAATAAGTGTAGATGTACCTAACTGATTATTTTGTTAGCATTTACTTCCTCAAGTTGTGATTTAAATGATTTGTGCCTCATTTCATCACATTACCACATGTCTATCATTGTCATAAGCCTTCAATGTCTATGTGTTTTCACTTAGACCTTCTTCATTTATTAAACTTTAGGTGTTTTGGATTACATTGAGATTTTTTTTCCTCCCTGCACTTCTACACAAACTTCCCAATTTTTTAGTACACTCCCAAATGTATGAAATCAAAATTATATGATGCATAATGAATTAATCTTGAATCGGATAAGATAGAGAAAACTTACACTTCTAGTTGGGTATACACATTTTAAGTGGGAGCCTGAACAATATGGGGATCTATTAGACCCGATTAGGGGATCACTTGTATCATTTGTCACAACACATCATGCTAGGAAGGGTTCTAAATCCAATAGTCTAAAACAATCACACAACAACCCTAAAATATCCCTATGATTTGATATTCACTTATGTTAATAAACAAGAAAGTAAACTATTTTAATAATAATAAAAGCAAACTAATCTACTATGCACCAAAACTTGTGACACAAAGTGGGGTTTAGAAAAAAAACAAGTTAACAACAACTAAACTAAACATGCATAGGAGACATATACTCACATCAATGTATATGTAAGACTGATACATGGAAGAGAAGAATACATATTGAATTATCTATATACTCTTATAAAGGAGAAATAAAGTTAGGAATACTTACCTTTGAAGACGAACCTATCAAGTCTCAACCCTTGGACAAGGTGCCTCATAAGAGATTGTTATGGCTTGTAAGGATAACTAAGATAAATCAGCTTTAGGATACATGACCTACCTAAGAATCTAAAAGACTTATCCATAAGAAAAGATCAGATCACCAAAGAAAGTGTTGAACCCTAAAGCTTTATTCCTCAATTAGAATGGTCAATAAGTAGATGTTTGTTCATACGTCTTCGCTTGATTCTTCTATAAATTTATTCAACTCTTATGAAATGGTGGTAAATGACCTTGTATATATAGTAGTAACTTGCCTAAAAAACATTTAGACATGTTGGTTATACTAGGTCGATCAGGTCAACCTAGTACATTTGCAAGCTAATGCCTAAGTTTTATGTTAGGTCAGCTAAGATACAAACAAGTCAAACTAGCTAAAGTGTCCCTAGAATACACTAGCTTGACCTAGTGTATTGAATAGGTAAAAAGGGAAATAAGGTAAGAAATGAAGGAATAAAGCATTATAATGAATGTAATGTATAGGAAAGAAAAGAACAAGCCTAAGGTTCATGTTTTTAGGGAGCTAGTGTGTAGATAGTAAGTGGCAAAATGTATAACAATCTTACGAAACACCAATGATCTGCCCACCAATTTCCTAGTGTAGCCCTTAAGGCATGCACTCAGAGAGATTGAGACTCAATAGTTTTTTTCAAGATATGAAGTGTTATTAATAAATAAAAAATTTAAAATATTATGTGTATACATATGCCCCAACTGAAGCTCATCACGTATCACATAAGTGTAACATGGGATGGTGCTTTGGAGATAAAACATGATAACACACAACATTGATGCTAAGCATGGTGTGATAGGAAGAAAATAAAATAAATGAAAGGACTAAAAAAATAAATACCTTTAACTTACCTTATTGTTGTAGATAAATAAGAATACTATAAGAAAGTGAAGGCATCCAATGTAAAGCACACTTGGTAAACTTGTACAAGTTAGTGCAAAATAATATAGCCAAAAATCAATTTTTTTGGAAGATAAGCATATGATAGTGGAAAAGAATTGTTACATAATCATGAATCCAATGAATTTTAAGGTTTAAAAAATAGATTAGAAGAAACTAAGATATGAGCAAAATAAGGAATCTGAAGAAGAATAATTGATTATTCTGAATTTTGAAAAAGTGGTTTTAAATAGGAAAAAGAGAAATCATTTTGTTATTTTGATTTGAGAAAAATATCTCTAGAGAGAAAACAAGCTAGGATGGTGAGGGAATGACATGCTAATTAAGAGAGAATCCTAAGAGTGAGAGTAGGTGCACTACATGTATGCAACTAATAATCTCAAACAATTTTTTGAAATTTACATTAATTTAAGTGAATTTTGATTTTAAGCATTTATTAGATCAAAAATGAACAAAATTAGGTTTTAAGGGTAGTAGATAGGAAGATGGGAAATGGGTTAGAAGGAAATAAGAAGAAATCAATAAAAAGACAATTTTAGAAAAATACACTAGGTCAACACACTGAATCTACTAGGTTGACCTAGTAGGTTGAAGCAGGGTCAAAATCCATATGGTCAACCTAGTGTATTCTGCCAGCTGAAACTAAGTGAAAAGGTGTCCAGTTAGTCCGTAAGAGCCAAAATGGAACCTAAACACTAGGGAGAAGAAGATAAGAGGAAAATTATGAAATTTAGGATAAAATAAGAAAAAAATAGGGAAATTTTGGTCAAACTAGTTTGACTAGGGAACCAAAATGAGCACAAAAAAGCATGTAGAAAGCCAAAAGAGGGCTAGAATGGCCTAAAATGACCAAAGAATGGAAAGAGGGACCAAAATAAGATAAAAATGAATAGATTATGCTTGTTTTATGATTAAAGATAGAATGTATTTGTGATTATGCATGACATGGAGGAACTAATACATCCTTTGTTGTTTCTTCATTATAGAGATGGCCATGATTTGGGAGATTGTTAGACATGTCATGGTTACTAGATTTGTTAAATAGGTTGATAGATGGAGATAGAGATAGATTGGTAGCCATAGGTCTAGGAGGTATAGTGGATGTGTACGATCCCCTTAAGTGTAAATGTGTTGGTCATGTTCCTTGGTTGTTGGGAATGGTTAACCAACACCTTCAAATGAGAGGTGGATGGGGATGTGATAGAGTTAGCTATCATACTAGAGGATGTCGATGTCATCTTCAAATTTCCCATAGTAAGAGCTCCAGTGATCGTAGGGATACCAGACAACATAGAGGAGAA